>CM038792.1:273206650-273439409 GCA_021764765.1 Vicia sativa
CCAATACAAACCAATAACTTCATTCAAAGCGAGCACAAATCAACGTCGACTCCTCAGGATGGCGTCCTAAGCCCGTCTCCTTCAGAATCTGACGAGCCTAGCGTGCGGCTCACTCCCGGCATCGATCTTTTCGGATGGCATCTTAAGACCATCTCCTATCGACAATCTCGAGTCTAGCGTGCGACTCATTCCCAGTGAAATCTTCAACTTCTCCAGGCAATACGTAAGCCCGTTCCTACATTTTCACCGGCCGGTGCAAATTTTCGGTGTACTCGGTGTTGATCATCTTCACCTCCGGTCCGAGGCAAAGCATGCCAATCTAACCCTTCGAGTACAAGAAGATTGAGCAGGGGCAGCTGTCATACCCCAAAAATTTGCCTCATCTCTCGAGACATTCCATACATCCATACTTTCAGTTCCTCGAGAGTTGATCGAGATGAACTCTCTCTATACAATCAACCCAAACTAGGGTTTGGCATTCCTCAGAATCGGAGATGGACTTCTAACACCTCAATGGTTTCATGCTTCCTCATATGCTTCAATTCTCTATGTCAGTGTCGAGCTTCCTGAGTCAATTTCCTCGGACAATTGCTCGGATGGTTTGAAAATTAGTTGTATTGGTCAAAAAGTCAAGCTGTGGTCAACATCTCTGATCAAAACTTTGATTTTGGTCAACATCTTCATTTGAAGTCACGATTCATCATTTGATCAAGGGTTGATCATGATTCATCAGAAAACTTCGAGATGCGCTCGAAAGTCCAGACTTTCTAAATTAGGGTTTCGGTGAAAAGTCAACCAACTTTGTTGATCATAACTTTCTCATACTTTCTCGAGAAATTTCCACCACCTCTTGTTTTGAAGTAAATTCAATTCTCTACAACTTCATGTCTCACAAGAATGTCAAAAATGCTTCATTTGAGAGGTATAGCTCGAAACATTACGGTCATTTCAAAGTCAACAAAAAGTCAACTTTTTGTTTTGAGGATATATTGAGCATGGTAACTCCAATTGAAGTGAAACCAAAGACATTGTTTAGAGGACTCTTAGAGCTTTCCAAAAGACCAAGAACTCTAAAAAATGTGGAAAATTGAGCAAGTTACACTATTGAAGAAGTTGGGGGAACAGACCAATTGCACAAAAGGACATTTTGGTCAAAATGCAAAATTTTCAAATAGACTATAATCTTTGATCCAAACTTGTTCATGACAATATCCTTGACCCATAAATGCTTGGCATTGGTAATTTTCTCTTTTATGATTTATATTTGAATTTTATAACATTTAATTCAAAAATAAATTATATAAAATATGAAAATTAAGTTATTTTCAAATAAGTTGGATTTATATTTTTCTTAATGTCCAAGCCCACTACACTTACCAAATTCGTGCAAGCCATGGCCTTGATGAGAAAATCATATTTTTCAATATTTGATTTTATTTTCAAAAATATTTGCCGCAATCAATGTCCGATCTTTTTCCACTCTTTTGCCATCCAAACTTCTTCTATAAATTGCCGACATTGTATACAAACCCTACACACGAACTAACCTAAAACAAGCAAACTCTTGCAAAAATTTTCGGATTCTTGAAAATTCAATTTCAAAAACGGCCAGTTGAGGTGTTGTGATCGTTCAATCGTGCTCGGAGATTCCAATGACAAAAGCATCACTCACTCAAGCCCAGGCGCGGATCGTGCGGCAAGCTCTCCACCGGTTTGTTTTCTCAAAATTCGATCTGTGTTAATCATGCATTATTAACCATGTTTGTGTGTTTTTTTGTGGTCGAAATTCATTAGAATACATTAGATGCATTACATGTGAGCTTGGGCGTGTGAAGTCGACATGCCATTGTTAGGCGATTTGTGTTTCTTCTTGAGCCGGGCAATACAATACATTTTAAGCCAACCAATGCCACCATTGGATTCGCCATAACGATTTAGGGGAGTAGGTCCTTTTCCATTTATCCGTTGTATTTTCACGTTTTGATTTTTCGAGTTTAGAAGGCAAAGGAGCTAGGGCTCGGCGTCGTTGACTCCACCAGACCGGCGAGGGATGGCGTGGTATTGTGCTTCACGATTCGCTCTCTCATCCGCGAGGACCCCAATGCTGATTGTGCTTTGACTCAGCGGATGACGGCAGCGTGTAGCTCATGGTTGCGTTTTAGTCCCATAACATCAATGCGTGGTGTGGTGGTAATGACAAGTGCACTAAAGGTTTCACCTTGGTCCCCGATTCGGGCCTTCAGGGACAGGTTGCATTCCTTTCCAAAACTCACATAATTTCATATTTTCCTTTATTTTAATATTTCTATTCTATTTTAATTAATTTCTACATTTTATTTATGCATTAAAAACTTATCAAAAATATTTTCTTTTTTGCATTCACATTCGAAAATCTTTATTTAATTTAATAAGTTAAAAATATCTTTTTGCACATATTTATTTTTATTTTGATTTTTAGCATTTAAATCATTATCAATTAGTTTTAATTACTAAAATGCATCTAAAAATCCCAAAAATTATTTTAGTATATTTATCTTATTCCATATAATAATTTTCTCATATTAAAATTTGCATTTTCTAACATTTCTCTTATTTTGTTTTTCATCATATTTTCGATTTCTCGTTTGTTTCGGGTTCATTCGATTGAGACGTTTCTTCCGTTTTTTTTTCACTTTTCAATAATATAATTGCATATGGGTTGTAATAGTTTAATTAGGATTTTTACTTTTCCGCATTTTAAATTATGTATACGCCCCAAAGCCGTAATAAGCGTGGGTTTCTTTCCGCACCTTTACATTTCCGCTTTTACTTTCCATAATTTAATTTCGCACCTATAAATGCTAGTAATTAGGCGTGTATGGCAAGATAAAATTGAACTTAGCTCACACTAATCTAGACATAACATATCCGAATTCAATACACTCTTTCACACATGCCTTAGGGTAATTCTCTCGTTGCCTTTCGATTAAATGGTCATGTCCCTCGAGCGTGAGGTATTCTAGCACCGTTGCCTTCAATCAAATCATCATAGTCGCCGATACAAAGATCATAGACCCACGATGTAAGCCTCCGAATACATGATCTTGACCCTCGATTATCGCCTACGAAAAATGATGATAGTCCCGAATGTGCTAGGATACTTCCCACAAGTTGCCTTCTATGATCATCCGATGTCCCTTTGATTGTCGCTTACATCCAGCAGATGGAGCTACCTACTAACTAATGGTGCGGCTGGCGCTATTCTAAAGGAATGTAAAGTACAAAAAAACAACCAAATTCGAGTGGGTAATAAGTCTTTTAGGCTACTTTTCAAATCAAATACTTTTCACACTACGCACTTTTCAAAATTCAAACTCTTTTCAAAGCGAAACATTTCCGAACACTTTGTATACATTCCTACATGAATCATTACAAAGTCAAAATGAAATACCTTTTCAAAACATCTTTCAAACACCACGACACAAGTTTTCAAAAGTGATCTATAAAGCAACTAAGAGCCGTAGATAACTACGGATGGAAAGGGTGCTAATACCTTCCCTTTTCTAACCTTCTCCTTACTCGAATCTAACGAAGGTCTTTTTACGTACTTTTACCTTCCCTTAATTGGATAAAAATAAAAGTCGGTGGTGACTCTTGCTATCCGCATTTGCGATACAAAAATCCAAAAGTCGGTTCACCGTATTACGGTTGCGTCTAGTTTTAGCTAGTCGTTCATATCAATATCAATTGAGGGTATTCACTTTCCTTTTCGCCAATCATTAAATCATCTTTCTTGTGTTGAAAACAATAAAAGCTTGATGCATGACATCTTTATAAACAAATCAAAGATTTAAATCGTTCGTGCGGAGAATCCGAACTCACGTTCGCATCCCTCTAGCGTCACCTTTTCAACGTCTGCAGGAAAAATGGAGACTCTTTGGGAGTCTGTTGAAATTTTGATTCAAAAAAAAAAAAAAAAAAACTCCTTTTCTCTTCCATTTCAAAGAATTTAGAATTTTTCTTTGTAAAATATTTTAGGTTAGAGTGATGGACGTCGGAGGAAGATTCACAAAAGATAAGGTTTTAGAATTCGTAGGAAAGTTGAAAGAGTTAGCATCCTTGGTAGAAGATCCCTCAGTTGACGCTGGAACTCTTTTAACTCTTTTGAGCATGCGTTGATGAAGGACTTCTCAAAACTTTCGTTCGGTTCTGATCCGGTCTATGTTTGTTTCACTTTTCGACTATCGGTTGATGCCTACTTTGGAAGGTATCGCATATCCTAGGTATCTCGATGTCGGACAAAGTGCCTTTCAATGGTTTGGAAGCCATTCCCAGTCATGGTCATTACAACAATGACTCACATAAAGAAATCGAGATGAGACAAAACCTAACTACCGGAGGAAAACTCTTAGGGGTGACTTCAAAGTTCCTAATGGAGAGGCTCTCAAATTCTCTGAAGCCGGTAGTATGGTAGCCTTTGAAGCCATTTTGGCTATACTCTCTATGGATTGGTATTGTTTCCCAACGTTCCAAATTTTGTTGATATCAACGCCATAAGGATCTTCGATTGGAAATCCGGTTCCCACTCTGCTTGGTGATACGTCGTCTCTATTCATCATAGGAATCGTCAAGGAGATGGAATGATCATATGTTAGCGTACCTCGTTTTTCAAATGGATTGTCTCACACTTGCCTAAATCTCCTATCTTCCGAAAACAAAAATGAGTGGCATTGGTCCAAAAGACTCATGTCTCTCTTACAAGCGATATCCATTGGTATACCTTAGCGGACAATGAGATGGAAATCATTGAGAGCTGTGGAGAATTTGCCAACGTACCCCTCATCCGATGCGAAAGGAGGAATCTACAACCCATTTCTAGCGGGGCGTCGGCTCGGATACTCAAACTCTAGTAAACCTCACGGATGCATAGCGGCTACTTCTACCATGAAGAAGTTCGAGGATTGAAGGCTAGGATGATCAAAGCTTGGCATCACATCCGAAGAAAGAAAAAGGGAAGCGAAAAATTGTGTAGCCATGAAACCTACACCTCTTGGGTAAAGAAAGAGCGAAGGAATTTGAATGCCTTATGCTTATGAGGATCCCATGTTCTCGATCGCTTCCAAATCAACAAGTTTTCCGTCAATTGTGGGAGAATACCGAAGCCTTGACCAAAATAAGGTTTGAGAAAGAAGCTTTGAAAACAAATTCCTTAAGGCTAATCTTGAGAGAGAAGCTTAAGAAGCAAGTCAAAGATCATGAAAGCTCTACTTCCGGGATGAATGGCTCATGGAGAAAGATGAGAAGATTAAGCTAGAAGGATAGCGCGAATCGGAGATATGTCAAGGAAAAGAAAAGAAAGCTTGAGGAAATGACAACCAGCAACCCTGCTCCCAACGAGTGGAAGAGAGTCATTAGCAAGCTAAAAGCGAGAAAACTACGAGGCTCGCTATGGAAAGGAAATCACGAAGTTGAAGGCTGCGGCAAGCCTTTGGATAGTCATCGTGAAGGCGTTTAATTAGTTTAGTCTGTAATTTTTATCATTTATTTTATTGTATCATTTGTGTGAGCAATGCTCCAACAAAAAACAATTGTTGTAATCTTCTTCAATAATCAATACAATTCGTGATTTTCCATCCAAATATTTGCAAGAAATATCTCTTTTAGCATAAATTCTTTGGAAATCTTTTCTTTACAATCATATTCATGCATCATACTTTGCATTTAAGTCTATTGTCTAGAGTCTGATACTTGAACTCTCACTTTTCCAGCTTGAACAGTTCGAATAGCTTGGACATCTTGAGCAGTTTAACAGATCGTCAAACTGTCGCGTCTTAGAGTTTCTCGACTGCGTCCACCGACTCGAACATACGATACTAGATCAAAAAGAAGGAAAGTAATGGAAGGATTTGAACAAGATAATGTTGAACTTTGTAGTACCGTCACTACGCTAAAAGAAGAAGTGGAGAGACTCACATCTTTGGTCAACTCATTGGCCACCGAAATCTAGCGACATCGGCGGTCAAAATCAACAGCAATTTTAGATGACACTACTACCGGTTTCAACTATCATGACTAGTAGCTCACTCTTGAGCATGGAAGGCTATCCATGGGAATGCCTTTCAACTTTGGCATTGGAATTCGCGACGACTTCTCAAACAACCTCGCTTGAAATACCTGCTTTGCAGCAAAGCTCGCTCCATAGCGTGGAATAACTCTTCCATAAGTAACAATGCGGTTTCTCAACCCATTATGCGAACTCAGCTTACATGGTACAGCGCTACTGCATCGAAGTTCACCATACTCCTAGCAATAACAATTTACGTGGCTCAATGGAGAATCTCCGGGAACAGCTCCACAAAATGACTAGAGATAAAAGCGATTCGAGGAAAGAATTGTTTGGGAAGCTTCGAGGATCTTTGCCTAGTTCCTCGCGTAAAAATACCTGCGAAGTTCAAAGTCCCTGACTTTGAAAAGTACAAAGGGAATTCCTGTCCACAAAGCCATCTCACGATGTATGCCAGGAAAATGTCTATGTACAACGAGGATCACCAGTTGCTGATTCATTACTTCCAGGACAGTCTCACCGGTGCCGCGCTAAAATGGTACATGGGTTTAGACATCACGAATATCCAGACATTCAACGACTTAGGTGAAGCCTTTGTCCAGCAATACCAGTTTAACTTGGATATGGCTCCTGATCGGGATCAACTCCGCTCCATGTCTCAAAAGGAACGAGAGACATTCAAGGAATATCGTAGCGATGGAGGAAGTTGCACCCAAGTTAACCCACCGATGGAAGAAAAGGAGATGACTAAGGTATACTTGAATACTCTAGGCTCATTCTACTACGAGCGAATGGTCGCTAGCGCTCCCGGAAATTTCAATGAAATGGTAAGCATGGGAATGCGGTTAGAAGAGGATTCGAACGGACGCACGAAGGGCGAGGATCTTCTAGTGGAACTAGAAAAGTTGGAGCGGCTTTCAAGGAAAAAAGAACATGACGTAGGAATGGTATCCGAGGGAAACCACGTAATAATGTCATCAAACAACGGGTAGGCGCCATAGCACCGCCGTCAACACAACTCTAAACACGAATTGCTCCGCAATTTCAACAAAATCAACAAACTCAACACCTCGTCAGCGAGCTCGGCGGTTTAATAACCAAAACCGTGCCTCGGTCCTCGGTTCGACCCAATTCCAATGGCGTACACGAACTTTACCTGACGATAAGAAAGAATCTAATGAGACAAGGTCACCACCTCGGTTCGAGAAAAATTACCATGGTGGTACAAAACAGACATCTTGCCCTTTTCACCAAGGGCACTAGGCCATGACCTTGAACATTGTATAGCATTAAAGGCGAAGTACAAAGATTAGTAAGGTCTAATCTTCTTTCCTTCAAGAATACAAGCCAACGTGCAACCAATCCGCTTCCGATCCACAATGGACATTGAGTAAGTTTAATCTTGGAAACAGACAAGTATCTTGTAACGGATGTAAACTGATCAAGGAAATTTGGTGCATCTCCGAAACATACAAAAGATGAGCACCTTCAGAAGCATGATTATGCGACTGCCGTATCGCTCGAGATATTCGAGGATGTCCTACCATAAAGCAGACATTCAATATTTGTTAGACATCGGCGACTTGCAAATTCTGGTCAGAGATGACTATAGCGTAAATCGTGGGGCATTTTCCGCGAGCTTTTAGTCTCGAATATCAACTCGGAAAACCCGAAGTAAGCGTTATCATCCCTTGTTTCAACATACCCGAGCATGTGGAGATCGCATACAATGGTCCCAGCTTTCCAACATCTCCTTTGGTGATTTGCCCACCTGGTCCTGTTCCATACAGTTCTACGAAAGCAATTCCTTACCAATACAATGCAACCATGGTGGAGAATGGGAAAGAGAAACCCATGCCTACACTTCCGACTAATGTCAATATACTCAATCGGACGAGTAGCGAAGTGAATGATACAGCTCTCGCCACCAAGACCGCCTGCAGCTCCTGTTGTTAGACAAAACCCGGTTAACACATCTTCTGAGAATCCTGCAACGATTCCATTGTTAACCCAAGCACAAATATTGGTTCTACTGATGGAGCCAACATCAACTCAGACTTTGAAGAGATACTGAAATTAATCAAGAAGAGCGAATATCGAGTCGTAGATCAATTGATGCAGACTCCTTCCAAAATATCAATACTGTCTTTACTCCGTAACTCCGAAGCTCATCGAGAAGCTTTGATGAGAGTACTAGACCAGGCTTATGTGGATCACGATGTGACTACAGACCAGTTTGGAGGGATTGTCTCCAACATAACAGCTTGCAATAATCTGAGTTTTAGTGACGAAGAACTTCCGGAAGAAGGGAAAGATCACAACTTGGCCTTGCACATCTCGATGGTTTGCCAATCAGATTCCCTGTCCATTGTATTGGTAGACACAGGTTCATCTCTTAACGTAATGCCAAAGACGACGCTCGCTCGTTTAGCTTACAAAGGAACGCCAATGAAGTTCAACGACATAATAGTAAGAGCTTTCGATGGATCAAGGAAGTCAGTTATTGGGGAAGTTGATCTCCCGATGACAATTAGCCCACTTTCCAAATTACATTCGGATCATGGACGTACCAGCTGCTTACAGCTGTTTGCTAGGAAGACCTTGGATCCATGATGCAGGAGCAGTAACTTCTACTCTCCACCAGAAGTTAAAATTCACAGTCAATGGAAAGTTGGTGACTATCAGCGGTGAACAAGCTCTGCTTGTAAACCATTTGTCCAGTTTCTCTTTCATCACAGCAAATGACATTGAAGGGACACATCTCCCAGAAAGTCCATTAGAAGATGAATCTACCAACAAAAACAGATCATCTATCTCTTCGTATAAAGAAGCTGCACAAATGGTGAAAGACGGCAATACCCAAGGATGGGGACAAGTGATCAAGCCTGTCATCAACGAAACAAAAGCCGGACTCGGGTTTACACCCGTACTCTCCAAAGACAAGCAAAAGGATGAAACACTTCGTCCAATCAAAGAAGTTTTCAGCAGTGGGGGTTTCTTAAACCCTGTTCCGCAAGAGGTTAACGTTGTCACCATTGAGGATGATGAAGACGATCCCTCCGAAGAGTGGAGCACTTATTTAAACAGCCCTGAGTACGTGTCTCAAGAGGAATCATATGCGCCAACTGATCAATTCAAAGACATGTCCTTGCAGCAACATAAAAATCCACCAGTCCCTGCTGAAATATGGGATACCTTGGGAGAACCAAGCGGTAAATTCGACTACATGGTTAAATACACTGCGCCAGAAAGCTCGAAGATCCGGATCGAAGATATCCAGCCAACAGGATGGGGTGATGACTTTGAATACCCTAGTCAAACAGAAGAGGTATACTCGTCTTCTCAGCCTAATCAACAGATCGAGATCCCAAATGAAGATCTCGCTTCCACACATACGTGGAATTCACCAAGCGGATCACGGTTATCATTACATCAACATGATCAGCGAAGATCAAAGTACGACTCGGGATACGATGCGGAAAGTGTCGCCGACAACGAGTCTCTTCTCGAGCTGGAAGGTACATCCCGAATTCAACACAAAAGCAAGGAAGTACATGCTACATCTCATACTTCCCGATCATTAATCAAGAAGATTGCTAGATGACAAAAGGCAAGGGCCATTGTCCGAGTCTTCAAAGCACTTTCGACGATGACCAAAGTCTACTCGAGGATTAAACCAAGTGGGAAATTACCAGATTACCTCGATATCCAAGGAGTTCGCCGTTACTGGAAACCCGTTGAAGTCAAGACTAATGTTCATAGCTCTAAGTAGTTTATTTTGCTTTTGTTTTGAACTCTCACTTCGCCCAGAGTGAAGAGATGTTTTATAGGGTTTAGCTTTTAAATAATTTCTCTTTGTCTTGCCCAAGACGAATGAGTTTGTATTTTAGGGCCCTGTTCATATTGTGAATCATAAATAAAACGCGTTGTTTTGATTCCACATTCTGTGTTTATTTTCATTTTTACCCTTTTCTGGAAATGATAATCCTACAAAACACAAAAAACAAAAAAAAATCAAAATAAAAAAAAATTAATCTGCATACACTTTCACATTAACTTTTTCAAAAAAAAAATGATTAATCAAACATAAATCAAAATATGCAGATTAACCAATGGACAAATCCATTGAAAGCAATAACTCTACGCTCTCTCTCAACTTTAAAATCCCCAGTGAAGTCGCCGAGGAAGAAGTTGAAGAAGAGATCCCAGATGAGATTTCCCGACTACTTAAGCACGATGAAAGAATCATTCAGCCTCACAAAGAACCTCTAGAAGAAATCAACTTGGGTTCCGAGGAAGATAGAAAAGAGGTAAATATCGGAGCTTCACTCAACAGCAGTGTCAAAAGCAAACTGATAAAACTTCTCAAAGAATATGTTGATGTGTTCGCTTGGTCCTACCAAGACATGCCGGGTTTGGATACCAGCATTGTGGAGCATCACTTGCCGTTAAAACCAGAGTGTCCGCCAGTTAAGCAGAAACTGAGAAGAGTTCACCCTGAGATGGCCGACAAAATCAAGAAGGAAGTTCAAAAACAGCTTGACGCCGGATTCCTCGTCACTTCTGAATATCCTCAATGGCTAGCCAACATAGTACCTGTCTCCAAGAAAGATGGAAAGGTCAGAATGTGTGTTGACTACCGGGACTTGAACAAAGCAAGCCCAAAAGACGATTTCCCACTACCGCATATCGACATGCTAGTGGATAGCACTGCAAAATTCAACGTCTTTTCCTTCATGGACGGTTTCTCTGGTTATAATCAGATCAGAATGGCTCCCGAAGACATGGAGAAGACATCTTTCATCACGCCATGGGGCACTTTTTGCTACAAAGTAATGCCCGTTTGGATTAAAGAATGCAGGCGCAACTTACCAGAGGGCAATGACTACTCTCTTCCACGACATGATGCACAAAGAGATCGAAGTCTATGTAGACGACATGATAGCAAAGTCTGACTCTAAAGAGGAGCATATAGACTATCTCTTAAAGTTGTTTCAACGACTAAGGAAATTTCAGCTCCGCCTGAATCCTAACAAATGCACCTTTGGGGTAAGATCCGGAAAACTCCTAGGTTTCATCGTCAGTCAAAAAGGGATTGAAGTTGACCCAGACAAAGTCAAGGCTATTCAGGAAATGCCTTCGCCACGTACGGAAAAGAAAGTAAGAGGATTTCTCGGACGACTGAATTACATCTCCAAATTTATCTCTCAAATGACTGCTACCTGTGGGCCGATATTCAAACTTCTCCGCAAAGACCAAAAGATTGTGTGGACAGCTGATTGCCAAAAAGCATTCGACAGTATTAAGGAATACTTGTCAGAACCACCAATACTAATCCCTCCAGTGGAAGGAAGACCATTGATCATATACCTTACCGTGCTAGAAGAGTCCATGGGCTGCGTACTTGGACAACAGGATAACACCGGTAAGAAGGAGCATGCCATCTACTACCTGAGTAAGAAGTTCCTGTGAAACTCGGTACTCTATGCTTTCGAAAACATGTTGTGCGTTGGTGTGGGCTTGAGCGTCTTCGCCAATACATGATCAATCACCGACTTGGTTAATCTCAAAATGGATCCAATCAAGTACATATTTGAAAAGCACATAGGAGAATCGCTCGATGGCAAATCTTGCTATCTGAATATGACATCAATACCGTGCTCGAGCGGTTAAAGGAAGCATTCGCCGATCACTTGGCTTATCGGCTCGGCGAATACCAATCTCAAGTTTGACTTCCACACGAGGATGTTATGTGAAGATGAAAGATTGTGACAAACCACTACTTGGAGAGGACGGATCCGAGAATCGATGGGGTTTAATCTTTGATGGGCGATTAATGTCTTTGGCAATGGAATTGGGGTCATCATTACTCCAGGGTTCCATATCCGTTTTCCAGATTGCTATTTGATTGCACCAATAACATAGCAGAATATGAAGCATGCATCATGGGTATCGAAGAAGCCATCGACTTAAGGATCAAGATCCTTGACATATATGGAGATTCAGCCCTTGTGATCAATCAAATCAAAGACAAGTATGAGACTCATCATCTTGGTCTAATTCCTTACAGAGATTATGCAAGACGATTGTTGACTTTCTTCAACAAAGTTGAGCTGCATCATATCCCTCGAGATCAAAACCGAATGGCAGATGCCTTGGCTACTCTATCTTCCATGTTCAAAGTCAACGATTGGAATGATATGCCTAAGATCCTCATCAGACGCCTTGAAAGACCTGCATATGTATTTGCGACAGAAGCAGTCTTCGATGATAAGTCGTGGTTCCACGACATCAAGCGTTTCCTTCAAACACGAGAGTACCCACTCGGGGCATCGTACAAGGATAAGAAAACTCTAAGGAGGCTTTCAAGAAACTTCTTCCTCAACGAAGATGTTCTATACAAAAAACTTCGACATGGTTACGCTCGGATCGTTGGAGACAAAGCGGAACACGATTATCCATGAAGTACATGAAGGGTCCTTTGGAACCCATTCAAATGGGCATGCAATGTCAAGAAAATCTTGAGGCGGATACTATTGGATAACGATGGAATCCGATTCTGCAAACACGTCAAAAGATGTCACAAGTGCGGATCTCGCAGATAAGATCCATGTGCCAGACTCTACTCAACGTTCTCTCCTCTCGTGGCCATTCTCCATGTGGGGCATTGACATGATTGGAATGATTGAACCAAAAGCGTCCAACGGACATCGCTTCATTCTAGTGGCCATTGACTACTTCACCAAATGGGTGAGCGGCATCCTCGCCAGCGTCACAAGACAAGTGGTTGTGAGGTTCATCAAGAACAACCTCATTTGCCGATCTGAATTCCAAGTAAGATCATTGCGACAATGGATCTAACTTGAACAACAAAATGATGAAAGAACTGTGTGAGGAATTCAAGATCGAGCATCATAACTCGTCTCCTTACCGGCCAAAGATGAGCAGGCGCCGTTGAAGCGCCAACAAGAACATCAAAAGATTGTCGGAAAATGGTCATCACCTACAAAGACGGCACGAAATCGCCATTTGCTGCATGGTACCGTGCTTCCATCGCACTTCAGCAGGAGCAACTCCTTTTCTCTAGTATATGGCATGGAGCGGTGCTCCCGTAGAAGTTGAGATCCCATCAATGAGAGTTCTCATGGAAACTAAGCTATCTCGAGGCGAATGGTGTCAAAGCGAATCGACCAAGCGAACTTAATTGAAGAAAAGCTGACGGCTGTGTCACGGACAACTCTATCAAAAAGAATGAAGAAAGCTTTCGACAAGAAGGTCGACCTCGTGAATTCCGAGGCGACCTCGTGCTTAAAAAGATTCTGTCTTTTCAACGGATTCTAGGGCAAATGGACTCCTAATTATGAAGGCCCATACATCGTCAAAAAAGCTTCTGGCGGTGCTATGACTCTCAACCATGGACGGTGATGAACTCCGCATCCTGTGAGCGGCGCTTCAAAAAATACTTTGTCTAAAAACAAAAGAAACATTTCGGTAAGTCGAAAACCCGCAAAGGGCGGCTTAGGCAAAAATGAGCGTCTCGGTGGATTGAAAACCTGAAAAGGCGATCCAGGCAAAAATTAGAGACAATAAACAGAAAATATCCTGATAGGTTGAAAACCTGAAAAGGAAATCTAGGCAAAAACAAGGATACACAAAAATGACAAAGTAACTGCGGTCAGTCTGTATTTTGTCCATATGAAGAATTTTCCATCAATGGATCTTCAATCAACTTTTACGGCGACAACACGTTGAATTCAAAGTTGTTAGGGATAGTAGTGGTTATTTGCTTTCAATGTATCCTTTTCCCAATAAATTATCATTTCCAACTTTTGTAAATAGCTCATGGAATCACGCATTTGGCTGATTACCATTCTATCAATAAATTTGAGCCTTGTGCCTTTTGTTTGCAATTCCTACTTTATTTTGTTTTGCAAAATAACGCTTTTTATTGTGAAAATCACTTTTTGAAACTAAAATGTTTTAAATGAATTTTTACCTCAAAAATTTTGAAACAAAAGCAAAAATTTTCCTTTGAGTTATGAACACGGAAATAACTTCAACAGTTTCTCCGTAAGTGTCTCGATCTCCGAAGGATAAAGCAACTGCTACAACAGTCTTCTCCTCAGCAGAAATCATCAAAGGTCGGTATTCTTATCCAAAAAGAATCCCCCAGCCAAGTTGCCAACAAAATGCCTTTTTCTGAAAGTTTAAAGCATGCAACTTAAATTCTTCATCAGTGAACATCTGCATCATTGCTGCAATTTTCACCGAGTATTTGTTCGAACTGTGACGCAGTCCTTTTCCCAAATATCCTCTTTAGGTGTCTTTGTCAAAGTATTGTTAGCATGCATATAACATTCATGACATTCATACATAATAGCATCATTCATTGCATTTTTGCATCTCTAAAAAAATGTTTGCTTCCAAATCATTGGTGTAAATCATACTTGCTCATGTGAGTACAAGTCTGTCCCCAGTAGGATATCTCCAAACAGAAAGGATACATCTTCCTTTTTCCCCAACGGAGTATTCCCAAACAGAAAGGATACATCTTCCTTTTTCCCCGGCAAAGTCCCCAAGCAGAGAGATGCATTTTCTTCTCTCTATTACGTTCCCCAGCTGAGGTTATCCCTCATTGAGAACAATGTCTTGATTAACTTCTTTCTTTCCAGTTCCTTCCTGGATAGAACACTGTCTGTTATTCACAAAGCTGAATATACAGCAAAATGTTCAAAGATTTGCCTTGTTATGGTTATCACTTTGCTGATAATTGGTAATATCTTTAAAACTCATTTTGAAATCTGTTTCCGTCATTTGTTTGATGTTCATAAAACTGAATATTCAACCAAATTTTCAAAGATTTACCTTGTTATAGTTATCACCTCGCTGATAATTGGTAATATCTTTTTCACTTACCTTAAACATTGTCACGAGGCTGACAGAAGGTAATCTCTCTGTTTCCCAAAGCGAAACAGATGTTCACATATTCTGTGAATCATTCTTTCCCCAGCAGGGACGTATTCACAAATTTCCCCTCACTGTGTTATTTCTTTAATATCCTTTGGGTAAAACTTTTTGCAATCATTTTGCATCATTCGCATCTTTTTGGTATCTTAGGTCCAAAATTTGCGTATTCTGATATTTAAGTCTCTTTACACCTATCAAAACGAAGATATTCATCTTCATCTCTCAGGTTAAAGAAACTTAAATAGGGGCATCTGTCATACCCCAAAATTTGACCTAATATACCACCTTGCATTTGCATCATTGCATAAATAACAGTTCAGACAAGCATTAATCGGGTATAGCATTCACAAGTTAAAATTAGGGTTTCATCAGATTTTCATCTGATTCAAGAGCTAACCAATTAGGGTTTGAGATTTTCTCATCTTATTTGATCTATCTTGATCAAATCATCAACCTCAGATCATCAGATACCAAATTTTCTCACAGAACAATCGAGGATCGACCAATTAGGGTTTTGATCGAGCATGAGAATTCTCTGACTTTTTGAGCAGTGGATGACCTTTTTGGATAGAGATTGGTCATCATATCTTATATATAACATCTTGATCTAATTTCTGAATTCAAATCATCACAGAAGTTCACAGAATTCATCAGTCATTTTCAGAAACATCTGATGAAATTTCATCTGCACAGAAAAGTCAAACTTTGACTTTTGATCAATTTTTTCAAAACAAAACTTTTTCCATCATCAAAATACTTCAAATGATTCATCTTGATCATAAAAAAATCAAGAATTTGAAAAAGTCAACAAAAAGTCAAAAGTTTTCATACTTAGAAATTTTTCTAAGTGTTGAAATTTCTTACTTTTTTCAAACTTCAAGCCATTTTTTCACCTAGTTCCAATTTGAATTTGAAAAAACTCAAAACATGAAAGTTGTAGCTTGTGAAAAGATCTTTCCAAAATGTCCAAGAACTCTCAAATCCATGGAGTCTAGCTACACTTTTGAAATTGAAACATAATGCCTCACGACACTTGATTTTCAAAGATCAAAACATCAAATTATAGGTCATTTTTGTGTTTCTTCATCTAGAAGCTTTCTAGCCTTGCCAAGTGGATGATCAAACTGATAAATATCAGCTTAGAGGATATAATTGAAGATTGGATCAAATTGTGAAAATATAGCACATGGTGAAAAAAGGAAGTTTCCTTTTTGGTAAAAAACCATTCTTGCCCCTTAAGTTAACCTTGAATATCCAATTGGCTTGTACTCTTGCCTAATTTTGCAGAGCTTGTTTGCCTATAAATAGCTCACCATTTCAAGAGAAATAGACACCAAAATCAATACACAAATCCATGCTTTTCTTCTTTTCTTGAAAATCAAGTATCATAGAGCAAAATTTCCAAACATAGCATTTTTTAAAATCCAATGGAAACATGATGAAAATTGGTGTCCAACATGTTCCATAATCATTAACAAACTTGTTCCAAACTTAAAATCAACTGTACTAAGCTAAAATCAGAAATCATTTTGTATTTTCAAACTTACAACTGCCATAGATCGAAATTGGAGTTTGGTTTGATTCCTTGAAGTTTTGATCATCCATACACCTTCCATAAACATCATAAGAGTGATCCAAAACAAGAACAACAAACTGTAACACCATTAACACGATTTCCAGTTTCATTTTTGAGTGTATGCAGGTTGACTTGTGTAGCTCGATTCAAGCAAGTTCAGAGCAAGCAGGCTATCCATATAGCATCCTTACATGCCGTTGGAGCTTAATCAATCAAGAAGCGACAGCTGGAAACACGTTTGCATCGAATTCGATCTTCACTTTTCGGTATGAACACGAGTTTGGTTCTCATGATTCTTTGAATCTTTTGACAAAACTCTTGGCCATTCTCTTTCGCACTAACACGATCCTTAACCCTCAAAAAAATCAAATAATCATCAACTACAAGTCATTTAATTTGATTTCTCAGTTTTAGGGTTCTTAGCTTTTCCAGAAATCAAAACATGATAGGCTTAAAATAAATAAAATTAACAACCACAGTTGTATTCCTTGTTCAAAAACCGAGTCATTTTGATGTTTACATCGTCCAATTCCATTGAGAAACGAGGGAGATAGCTTGGATCAAAGATTCTGAAAATCAAACCACAAACCCAGAAAATTCGCGCGTGTTCATGTGTTCTTGATTTTTCAAATTTTTAAATTATCCAATCCTTTATCTACGCGTGTTTTTAATCCACTAACACTCAGCACGTTTGGCTCAGTTGGTTGCTTGCTTGCTCTTAAGGCTCTGTGACACGCGTCCCACTCAAAGGTCATGGGTTCAAAACCCAGCAAGACCATTTTTTCACTCTTTTTCACAAAACTTCAATATTTTCATATTTTTTCTTCAAACTTTCACAATTTTTTTGACCAATCAAAACTCCTTATTTTAAGGTGATTTTTTGGAAACTTGTCAATAAATACATCTATTTTGTGATAGTGCAAAAATTTTCAGAAAAAACTTTCATCTGATTAAATTTTAATCGAGCCGAAAACGACGTTCTGAACACTTTTTCAAACCTCTTTTAAGGTGAATTTTTCACGTTTTCGACTTCCGATTTTTTTCAAAACTTCTCATAAATAAACTTAACATTTCAAAAACATTTTCAAAACATTTTTCAAAACTTTTCATCAAACTTGCATCTTTTTACCATGATCGATCCGATTTAAACGATAAAACTAATTTCGTCTTCTCTCGAATTTCTCGATCGATCATGGGCCTCCCTTATGGTGTAAGTCCTAATCCTTTATGTACATATTTAGTGTTACTTGTACATATTCAAAATATCTTTGTTAATATTCAAACATAAACAAACTTCTTCCATTTGTTTTCATTCGTTTGTTTATACACCGAATCCATTGGTATTGAAAGGAGCATTATTCCCTGTGAAACTGCTTTCAAACCAATGGGCCTCCTTCACGGTGTAAGTCCCATAACATTCTTTTGTGTACATAATATTTCTTTGTACATATCAAACTTTCCCCAAATACAAACAAATTTCATCATACATATCGGATACCTTTTATACTCAATGCAGACAAACTTTGATCGTGTTTTCACTCATACATATATTCAAATCAACATTCTTTATGTACAGCAACATTTTTTCCCGTACATAAACAGTTTCTTTTCAAAAACAAACTTTTATCTGTACATAACACGGATACTTTTTTTGAAAAAATACTTTTTCACAGATAAACTTCGATCTTTCGTTTTTGTTTCATCTGTACATATACACTGAATACCATTAGTATTGAAAGAAACATTATTCCCCGTGAAAATACTTTCAAATCAATGGGCCACCCTTAAGGTGTAAGTCCCAACCCTCCTATGTACATCCATCTTTATCTGTACATAAATACGTGCTCGTGTACATACTTATTTCCTTGTACACAGATCAAACTTGTAAATAATCAAGTTACGCTCGTTTCAAACGTTCGTTTCACAGACACTTGTTTATATTTCATAAACTCCTGTAAATAAACATCATGCATCTGTTTATATTTCCTTCATAAACTCCTGTGAATACATATCACACACACACACACTTGTTTATACAACTGTCTAATTATAACATAACAATTAGACTGATCAATAAGTTCCCCACAGTATAGCCTCCGCTTGGGCTTTATACAAGACAATCAATACCCAGCATGGGATAGCCTCCGCTTGGGCTTCATACAAGATAACTCATCCCTAGTTGAGTTTAGCCTTCTATTGGGCTTTGTACAAAGAAACTCTCCCATGAGTTAGCCTCGCTTAGGCTTCATATAAGGCAACACTCCTGTTGAGTCGGCCTCCTCTTGGGCTTCGTTCAAAGAACTCCTCATTGAGTTTAGCCTTCTCTTGGGCATCATACAATGAAAGAGCGAAATCTCTTAACAGCCTCCTATTGGGCTCCCAATACAAAGAATCACCAGCTAAGATAGAACCACGAAAGGATGGTTTCGGTGAAATCACTTTCAAATTCCCAGAGTAAAATTTCGGTGAAATTACTCTTATTGAAAAGGACGGTTTCTCGGTGAAATCCCTTTCAAAACAAAGCCAGCCATACCTATAGCTTCCTCTTGAGCTTCATACAAGGACCCTCGATGACCTCGATGACCCTCGGAATGCCTCCTCTTGGGCTAACAATACAAGGACCCACGGGCTTCTTAAAAGCATCCCTCAATCCAATCAATTTCTCCTCGAGATTTAGACATCTATCATCTCTATGGAAGAAGTATCTCATCTATCACATCACATCTGGTCAAAAACTTTTCAAACTCTTTTCAAAGCTTTTCAAACAAAAAACATCTCTTAATTGTAAGTGGTAGCTTGAATACTCGAGCAAAACACCCAATACTTACAGTTAAAAGATTCAATCATCTTTTCAAACATCTTTCTTAAACATGTAAGTGGTAAGCTTGTACACTCAAGCAAAACACCTAATACTTACGATGAAAGATTTCAAGCGATCAACGTTTCAAAATGTATGTGATGAAATAGATTAGATACATTTTCGATAAGATGACATTTATGCATCCTTACTAACATCTCGTTGCTTTCCACTAGCATAAGTGGGAACTACGATTGCTCTGACTTTCTCAACATCCTTTTGAGAATACGTAGGCACAAGGTCTCATCCTTGCCGAGCAAATTTCTTTCTCTCTCAGACCAAATAAACCATAGAACCCTTTAGATCCGAGCTACAAATGCTCTGATTCCCATTAGGGGATATGTATGCAGAAGATCCACAGATCTTTGCGAGCACAATAATAATAAACACTAGAAATCCCACCTAATCTACGTTTCTTACAATCCCAAAGGAGAAACTTTCCCAATCTTAGAAATAACAATTAAAACACACAGACATATCAAACATATTCATATATAAAGCTGTAGATAACTACATATATTTAGGGTGCTCCATCTATTCCCTTTATATAACAATACCCCTTATTCAGAATCTCCCCAATGCGTTACGTCTAGTTTGCGCTGAGTAGTTCACATATCAATATCAATTGAGGGTATTTGTTTCCCCTTTTTCATAATCATTAAATAATCTTTCTTGTGTTGAAAATAATAAAGCTTGATGCTCGGGCATCTTTATAAACAAATCAAAAGATTTAAATCGTTACGTGCGAGAGAATCCGAACTCACGTTCGCATTCCTCTAGCGTCACCTTTCTTGCGTACAATAACCCTCACAAGCGAGCCATGATGCCCCGAACGCACTAGGCTTTAGAGTTTATTATTCAAAACATAGAAAATCTGAAAAGCAAAACAAAACAAGAGCAATTACTCTGTCTAAAGGAGATTGGTATGCGTCTTGATCTTCCAATTGTTGAGTGTTGTCGGGAGTTGGGAAGATCCACTTGCGATGTCGAAGTCGTTGTCGTAGTCTTCTATAGCATGGATTCCACTACGGGCGATGCGGAAAGGAAGTTGGGCGACGCGTTCGCGGCATATCATCTTACGCCCTTTGATGGTGAAGCCTAAACGGTCTTTTCATTTGAAAGGAAGATCGGTGACCCCAAATAGTACTACCTCCTTCTTCAATTCGGCTTGAGCATCTTTCGGTGAGCCATTCTAGGCGGAACTGTAACCGGGAGTAAGGAGAGTCAGGCATGACTCGGGGTGTTTGAAAGCTTGACAAGGAGTCTCAAAGAATTCACCTTCCATCTCAAGGTGAAGGCGTAGATGGTGACCATGTATTCTTCTTCACCACATCACGGTAACAACTTTCCCTTTTGGGTACTTGACGATGCGGGGTAGAGGTACGTCGCCCCATGTATCAAGGGCGTCAAGTAGGCAGAGTAAGGTGGACGGATGTCCATGTCAAAAAAGTGGAATCAAAAGTGCGGGAACCGACTTTAGCAGTGAGCTCTCGAAACCTTTGTTAGAACCATCAAAAGCTCTCACAATTATGTCACTGGGCTTCAGAACCAATCTGAAGCAACAAGATTTTCAAAAATCATTTAAATTCTCGAAAATAGTGAAATCGCCACCTAATTTTATTTGTTCTAAAAAGAACGAGAAAATATAGATAAAACCCCAAACAAGCGGATAAGGCGGTCTACGTGACCAAAGATTGGAATCGGGAGTCGGTTATGTAAGGGGAAGGTATTAGCACCCCTTACATCCATCGTACTCGATGGGACCCGTTTAGTTCTAAGTGTGTGGGTATATTCGCTAATCTTTAAGTTATAAAAGAAAAAAGAAATTTGATTATCATTATTTTGAGTTTGGCACGGTTTTTGAACCGTGTGCCTACATATTCCCTTGTGCAATGGGAAAGTCAAAACTCTGTAGTTCCTCTTAAAAAGGTTTGAATTGGTTGCATTGATTTTATCTGAAAAATCGTGCGTTTAGACGTTTCAAATGCTTTGAACTAGGACTTGTTTTGTTTGTTTGAAAATCTTAAGTCCTCGTTCGTATTTGAAACGACTATTGCACCCTCTTTATCTGAAAAGAGTTTGAATGATCGCGTATGAGCGATAAAAAGAGTTTGAGTGAGTTATTCTGTTTTTATGTGGGAGACGAGTATTGGACCATAAGCGTTCAACGGCTAACGCCCCAATTACTTGGATGAGTGGACAGAAACATCCGAATCATCTTTTTCTACCCAAAGCTTTTGTTAAGAAAAGGCGAGGTGAAGCATGGTTCACGTTGATTAATTCAATTTGAGACACAAAACACACGATCGGTCGATCTTGGATGACTACCATATGTTTGGGAGGAGGGAGAAGTAGAATATTTGTGAAATTATTTTGAAAAGAAACTCGGCGTTGGATCGAGGTTTAGAACCTTAAATTATGAAAGCATTACGATCGCGTCTTGAGAGAAAATGGAGCGGGTTATGATTAATCAAGTATATGGACTTAATTAACCTCGTGAGGATAAGTGCTCCTATCTGACCATGAGACCACGGTGCATGGTAATTGGTGTAGACCAATGTTATTTTGGTTATGATCGATTAAAGCAACAAGGGCTTTAACCAATCTCGTGAGGATGGCCATGCCCATCCCAACCATGAGACCCTTTAAGAAATCGGTATATGAGCCAATCAGGATGAAATCGAATTGATTTTAATTTTGATTGTGTGCACAGTGTACATTGGTGAATAAATTCTGAATGAGTAAATAAACAGACAAAATACCATGCAATACAATCGGAAATTTAAATAATTATTAGAGATGATTTTTTCTGTTTGATGAAAAATCGGCTAATAGTTTAATCGATAAGTCATCAAACAAAAACTATCAGATCCAACAATTATTTATTACATCGCAACAAAATATTATTTACGAAAAAATAAATTAATTGAAATAGATGAAAATTCAGAAATAGCCTGTATTGCAGTGATTCTGGACGGTGTGGAAAGAAAACCAACTGATCTTAGACTGGTCCAAAATACCTCCACGTGCTAGCGAACCGAGCACAATGTTTCCACGCCAAAACGTTCCGATGGTCCCAAAATAATGGCAATATCACACCATATATATTATTTAATGTTAACATTTTTGTTAAAAAGGAATTTGTTTAAGAAAAAATGAAAATAAAATAAAACAAACAGATTTTTTCCTTATAAAAGCAAGGTGGTGACACTTGTCACCACCAGATTTAATATGAAATTAAAAGAAAAAGAATTAAAAAAAAGAATTTTTTTTTGTATATTTTTAAATTAAGAAAAGGGAAATTAAAACAAAACATAATTTTCAAAGGGGCAAAACAACAGTTCTCACTCGTGCCCGGTTGGGGTTTCCTCTCTCGCCAACGCTCTCTCACGCATTATGGGTTTCGCTCACAACCCTCATCGGTTTTATGATCGCGACTTTATCGTCTATTAATCAGCAGACTGCAAGTGCACAGTCCTATCGCGTAGTTTTAAAAGATATCGAACCCACAGAGACTATAAATCGATCTATCGTTATCCTAAGTTCGGTATATAGCTAAAGCGAATAATTCTTTAAGATTTTTGGTTAAGGAAAATATAATAAATAAACAGATATCAATATGTAATTCGTCTAACCTAAGGGGATCTGAATTTCCACTGGCTTGTTACTTAAGTTGATAGAAATCTTATTTCAGCAAACAATATTCATCTAAAAATCCTATCTCAAACTGTCGCTCTATTGATACGGATCATGTAATTAAACCCTAACGTAAGCTATCCCTTGAATTTAAAACACTCTTTGAAAATAAATAAAGTTTAATTGGTTTTAAAATCTTGTCGCGGTTTTTAAAAACAATACCTAGTATCTACTATCGATTCTAAACCTGTTGTCTCTGTTGGTTTCTAATCTTAGTCAGTTTATTAACCTCAAACTTTCGCTCTGTTGGTTTCTAAACCTTTTAATAAATTAAATTAGATATCTAAGTCAGAAAGAACATTTTTAACAACGTAACATTATGCCAATTTATTTTCGGATTCCTTTGGATCGATTAATTTACATACCAATATCAGAACGATTTAGCCAGACATATTAATTAATTCAGACATGCATAAATAATATGGATTAATATATTTAAACATTTCCGAAATCAAATAAATAATATCAGGCAACAATAAATTAAATAAAATAAAATAAATAAATAAAACCTGAAATTAATAATGCTGGAAACAATCTTGTTCTTGACTTCTTGAATTGAAAGGGAAAATAAAATACGACAAGGAATAAAAAGCACTGGATCTAACGTAAGGTTAGATCAGTGAAAACTGAAATAAAAATAAATTCAAAATACAGAACTGGAAATAAATTGCGAAATAGGAAATAACGGTTGTTGGGTAAAAATGCCGACCCTGATTCTGGAACTGGAACTGGGCGGTATTTATAGATCCATAAAGTAACTGCTTTCCTCAACTCGTCCCGAAATACCTGGCCATCGTGTGAGACTAAACTGCCTTAAAGAACGGAGACGTGCGCCTCAAGAATAGGGCATACATGGGAGACGTGCGTCTCAAGCAGTTGGAACAAAGTGGTGGGCCCCACTAGCTAAGGAGGCGGGCGCCTCAAAGGGACGTGAGCGGATGAGACGGTCGTCTCAGGCCACGTGGCGGGTGGATTCCTTGCTTGTCTTACTGGGCCACGCAGACTGGGCTTGGTTTCATGGGCCTGCTTGCTGTAATTGTTTTCTTCTTCCTTGACACCTCCTTTTTGCTATATACCACTCCTTACTTCATTTCTTTGCCTTTTTAATACTATTTTTCCTTGATTTTGCTTCTTTGCTCAATTTATCTTTATTTTAATGCAAATACCTGAAACATAGAAAATACCAACGTAATACAGAAATAAAGTGAAATAATTAAATAAAAACATTAACATTATTTATGAAAAGTACATCAAATATGTTATATAAATTCGTGTTATCATTTTGCATCCTCGCCGTTCTCACCCTCTCGTCGCGATTCCTCACCCTCTCGCGATGGTTCTCTGGTCTCTCACCGTCGCCACGATCGTCCATGCTCTCGTTCTCACCGTCGCGATTCAACGTTCTCTATCTCTCTCTCGAACTATTGCATGTTGGTATTTCTGATATTGCTTGCTCTGACTTTCGATTTGTGTTACAGGTTGATGGAGTTTGGGGAAAACATAAAGGGTTTGAAAACCCTAACCTTCACGCGCGATTCCGGCCAGATTGAGCCCTGGAGACGTGTCGGTGTGAGGAAGCAGATTCAGACGTATGCCTGGGTGAGATCGTTCTAACTTATTCTTCTTCTTTCTCAATGTACAGAACCGAAATTTCTGAAACAAGACGAAACTGAAGGTTGTTGGCTAGGAAAATGATGAGTTATCTTATGTTTGCTCGGTTTGTCTTTGCTTGTGTTTACGATTTCTGTTTGGTTATGTTGCTGGGTTTTTACAAGGTAGAACAGATGCTACCAATTTTCTCTTCTTCTTTCTCTTTGTGTTTTTTAAACAAACGACCTGGTGTTTTTTGTGAACTGGTGTTTTTGTGAACTCTCCCCTCTTTTATCATCTGAACAGATATTATATTGATCTTAGCTTGTCCCTTCATCCCCCTGTCCCTGTTGCTTAATGTCTTGGTTTAAGAACCATGCTGTCATGATGAATTTTCTGAGTTTCTTTTGACTTTTGGGTTTATGGCCATGCTTTCTCTGCTTTGCTCTGAATTCTTGGCTTTTGCTTGCTCACTTTCTGCTCTCTCAAACTGTCCCTGCTGCTACCTGCTGACCTGTGATGTATGCTTGTCACCTTTGTTGACTTTTGAGGCTTATTTTCTTTCTCAACTGCCTATGTTTGTATGCTGGCCTGATGTATTTGCTGGCTGCTTTGAACTGTGATGATTTCTTGTATACTGCCTGTTGGGATTTTTGCCTCGGTTTATGCTTGCGTTTTGCTGTTTGTGGGAATCGAAACCGTCGCTTCTTCTTCTTGCTGCTCGGAATTAAAATGTCGCTTCGTTTGCTGCCCGTTGTATGCTTGCTGCCTTTATAAAACGTTGCCTGCTATACGCTTGTTTGTGAACCGATTTGTCTCGCAATTTGCAAACAAGTTGTTTACCGATGATTAATCTTTGAGCAAGATTCTGAGGTTTAACATAAAACCTGATTCCCGCCAACGCCTAATGATGAATTTGGACAAACGATTCTTTGATAATTTCGTGCATTTTGTTTCATGTTTATGCTTTGCTTCTAACTTGCTCTTTTCCTTTCTTGTTTCATGTTGCGCGGATTGGTACGCTTGGAGAGGAAATGGCGAAGGAAAAGGCTTGCAAAAGGGGAGGCCATAGGGAGCTTGAAGATGGAGCACTCTAAGCAATTTCCTTGTAGTTAGGCACCATTTTTTTAGGAAATTTGAATTGTAACTTAAAATTAGAATTGAAAATGTAAGAAGTTTCAAACATTTGGTGAACTTGTATACTTCCAATTTTGCAATACTCTTGTACCAAAAGTTTGGTAAATTGAATAAAAACAAGCTTGGTTTGAACATTCTTTGATCTTTGAATCGCGTAGCATAATTGTTCCATACTTGTGATCCTTTGAAATTGGTAAAATTGTTCTCATAGTGAACTTTGAATGAAATAAATCTTGGCAAAATTTTCCAAAGCTTGTAAGAAATCTTGAATGAACTTATAGCGTGTTTAGAGCACTTGAATGAAACTACGCATTTTGGATGGTACTTAAAATTCAATTCGCCAATGTTGATACAAACTTAGGACTTAGAATCGAATTTATAATCTTGAACATTTGAGTTGCCATAAAAATCTGATAATTCTATCTTGCATTGTTCTTTAAGTAGAATTCAAAATTTCCTTTGAACTCAAACTCGTGACCAACTTGCTAAATCATAAACCAACCTTTTTAATTGGCACGAAAAATTTGAACGTCTTTTTGGGCTTGAGAAATTTACAAATTTGTAAATTGGGGTTTGGATGGATTTGCATCAATCACAATCCTTGTGCCTTGTAATTGATATAGGACTTAGATGTACAAGATTGGCCTAAAATTCAAATACTTGCGTAGATCGAAACCTTCAAACAAGCTTAAAAGAAATCCAAAAAAAGGAATAATGGAAACCATGAATCATGAATTTCAAGAACTCAGAACCATGAATCTTGACAAATTATTCGTTTCGAGTCGTTTGAAACAACTTGAACCTACATTTCAATTAATTTTGGTGGACACAAGAAATAAAGTATGAACGAATGTTCCCAGAAAAATTATGGTAAGGTGGGTAAATTTTGGGGTGCGGCAGTTGCCCCTATTCAATCATCTTAGACCTGGTAAGTGAGAAAGATTGAGAGCTTTCGAACGTTCTAGGTAGAAGAGGATTGAATACCAGAGAACCCCGAAAATTTGCCCTACGTGGGAAATCGATGTCATAAAAGAAAGTGGATAACATATCTTGACTACCGAGTCAAGGAACAACACCTGAAGAGAAAACTTGCTAAGCATCAACGAAATGCTTTAACACAACAGCGTCCAATGAAATAATAATTAGGGGATTTCAACAACACTGGGGATAACCGTATAACCAAAACGGGTTTAACAACAATTTTAATGAAAATGCTATGAGAAGAGAAACGAACTTCTCAAACGAAAAGAAAAACAATATATTGAAAAATTGACATGATTGAGAACTTAACAAAGAGTTCCCTGATAATTAAGGAATACTTGGAGACCTTAAACAAAACTGAAAAATGACATGATTGAGAACTTAACAAAGAGTTCGATGATAATTAAGGAATACCTGGAGACCTTAAACAAAAATTGAAAATTTGACATGATTGAGAACTTAACAAAGAGTTCCCTGAGCTAAGGAATACCTGGAGACCTTAAACAAAATTGAAAAATGACACGATTGAGAACTTAACAAAGAGTTCCCTGATTGACATGATTGAGAACTTAACAAAGAGTTCCCTAAGCTAAGGAATACCTGGAGACCTTAAACAAAATTGAAAAATGACACGATTGAGAACTTAACAAAGAGTTCCCTGATTGACATGATTGAGAACTTAACAAAGAGTTCTCTGAATATATGGCTAGAACAATATCGAAATTGTTGGTGCACGAAAGTGCGAGGAGCCATGGCATGCTGAATGTCTTTGACCGTGTAACCGAGTTACCAGCAGAACAAAATCGATGGCGGCCAGAGTACAATTCTCGGGGATAAACAAAACAATATCCGACCAGAGCGTGATATAGATGTTTATGAAGTCGGTAAATCTTGTTTCCGACATTTCTGCGATGAGAGATCTTCTTGAACATGTCTGAGACATGTTGAACAACCTCGAGTTGACAAGATCTTCAATTTGTATGAGATAGCTTTACCGTTGATAGAAGAATCGATTCACTGTGGTGAAAAACTTCTAGGGTAATGAGCTTCAATTTGCTAGCATTGGTATAGACAATGCGTTGTAGCAAGTGGATATGTAGATCAACGTCTGAGTTGGAGAAATATCTTGAGATTGAATAAACATCCCACCAGGTGGATATTTATGTGTTGAGTAGTTGATGACTTACTAGGAAATAAGCACGAAGTTTCTTTGTAATTTTACGAAACATTTCGGAGGAGTATATTGTGGAAGCCACTGCCAATAGTATTTGCTGAGAAGATTCTTGTCTGAAAGAAGTCTTTGAAAATACCAAGAATGATATTATAGTAATCCTTTCTGAAGGGGACTCACTTGGGGAGAGAAATAAGCTTCGCTGGGGAAACTTCGTAAGAAAACCGTGTGGGAAATTCACTGGGGATTCCCGGTTGATAATTTTGCTGACATTAGAGTCCGTCTGAAAGAGACAACTGTTTCGCTGGGGAAGAAATCTCGATTGGAGAAGCCATCAATTGTTGAGATCCATACAAGTATATAACTTGTGCTTGTAGAAAAGAGGATAATTTTGCCGTCTGAGAACTAATCCTTCAATTTGATCCTTACGAGGATATCTACAGTTTCAGTTGAAAAACCTGCAAAACAAATAGCCGAAGCTGATGCATGAATATGATATGCATGATATGATTTTTTCTAATGCAAACAATATATGATTTCCTGATACTGTTGAGAGAAGGAAGACATCACTGGGGATTCCAATTGAACGATCTTGTTGTCATAAGAGTTCACTGGGGATGATCAATCGATTCTCTGGGGAAGAGACTTCACGGGAGAATTGACACTATTGTCGATTGTCCTTCACCCAAACATTCTCCTGGCACTGGGGAGAAAAGCTAGACTGTCATTTGAGAAAAATTCTTCTATTTGTACTTGACTTCATTCTGAAAAGACCCCGAATCCTGACTAGGGTTTATGCATGAATATTGTATATGATATGTCTGAGTAAGGCGACGTGATCGATGCACGACAATGATTTATGTAATGATTTATGAATGCATGGACTATCTGATATGTATCAAATAAAATTCGGCCTTGAAGGGTGAATCATCAGACGAGAACTGACTACCAGACGTGAACTGGATTTAAATGATAACAGTCAGACGAGAACTGACTACCATACGTGAACTGGATTTAAATTAAAAGTCAGACGAGAACTAACTACCAAGCGTGAACTGGATTAAAAGTCAGACGAGAACTAACTACCAGGCGTGAACTGGATTTAAAAATACCCAACAAGGTCGAATTTTATTGCACAATATGATATGCATGATTTATGTTAGTGTATGCAATGCGTTTTGACTGTATAATTGGTAATGGATGAAGATGCTTGACTATTTGACTAGTTAAGACCAAGAAAGATTCTTGGAACAAATTTCCCATCAAAAGGAAGTTGTTAGCATGATTCCCCGCCACTCAAATTTAAAGCAACAGCTGTTGACGCTTGACAGAAGATTTCCTTGAGTATCTTGAAAATACTGAAAGGGATTGTTTGTATATAACAATCACTGCTCCCGTCTGTTGAGGCTTTGACGATGTTTGCCTTGAGAGGATGCCGAAACAACTTGCAGTGATCCGATATTTGAGATCTTGCCCCGAAATCTTGAATTCCAATGCAAGATGCCCTTGATTGATAGATCCCTTGAGATATTACCGTATCTCAACGTGACCGTTCTTGATTGACTGAATCTCGAAGGACCGGCTTCACCGTGCCATAGAAATAGCATGAACCAAAATGCTCTTTGAAGGTACTTTAATGTGTCATGGTGACTTCTTCCGATTGACTTTATTTGGATACTTGGCTATGCAAACATAGGGAAGACTTGCCCCAAGATGATCTTTAGAGAGACTTCTATGTCTCGAAGTAATTGCTTCAGGTTGACTGAATCATGAAACGACGACTATCCCAGGTCATCCACTCTTTGAGAAGGACCAAACCCTCCGCTGATTGCTCCTTAAGGACCTGCCCCAGTTAGCAGAATTTCAATTGATTGCCCAAGTTTCAATTGATTGACCCAAAGTCCTTAAGCGAGTCCTTGATACAAATAAATGATCAAGTCTTTCCATTGACCAAAGTTAAACTCTTCATTGATGTTCATTATGAGAACTTATTTAATGTCAAATAATTGTTCTACATGTAGAAGAGTGTTTATTATGACAATTATAATGCAATATTTATGCGTCTTGAAGTTTTGTATGAAAAACATTAGGACCCCCTTTTTTTTTAGCGAAACACTTTTATAGTGCAACGTTGAAAAAAAAATTTTCTTTATGAAAGATAAGACGGGCATATGATACCAACACAGATATCAAACACACACTGTAGGAGTCAGGTAAACGCGATCTCTTCGTTGGATGCTTTTGAATTAATCCATGCTTCAATTAGGACTTTTGAGGGTTGTAACGTAGTCTGGTTCACGAGTTGTTTTTGTATTTAGAAAAAGGATTTTTAGGCTCAAAATATTTGGTGCCCTCCCATTCTCCATGATGTCCTTCAGTCCTAAGTTCAACTATCTTGATACGAGCACTCATCTCTCGAGAGGAGTTTATGATGGTTGAGGAACCAATACGAGGTTTCTTGGACACGACAGTCACCCATCTTGTCTTTGGTGTCTAATCACACGACTTGTTCTTTGTTGAGAATTTCTTTGAAAATGCATTTCAAGATTTTCTTTTCTTTTTCTTTTCCTGACTTTTGCCTGACTTTTGCCTAAGTGACTTATTAATAAGTTTCGACTTAGCGGGCTTTTTGTCTCTTTCTATTCATCTTTTTTTTTTGTTGAACAAGTCATGGATTTACACAACCTTTGATTTGTTAGAAGTGATGGTGACTGTCTGAGTCCTTAGGTAGATGAGGGATAACCGTTTTTGTATCGTCATCTATTGACCTTCTAATGTGCGAGAGATACCCAACATGGTATCATTCTCCTTTGATGCACACCATTGATAGATGGAGGTCGACCACTGGTTTTGACCTTTCTCAACCTTTTGAAGGATAGCCATTGTTGTATCCTTTGATGCTTACTCTCTTGATGAGTTCTGAACGCCCGATCAGATTAACTGAACACTACCCTCCCACAGGGTAAAAATGATGGGTTTTTTTTCGAAAAGAAAAGAAACTCCTACTTCAAGGCTTGAAGGGGGTTAACGAGGGTCTATCTCCCTTATAACTCCGGTGTTTGGGGATTTGAAACAAGGCCTGTACATCATAAGCCAGGTCCTACTCAAGAACATACATTCAAAGATCTAGCGTTTTTTCAATTATCGTCATCCTCCCTCCGATCTCTGCCTAGGCGAAGAATTCGGTAACGTTGGTATCAAAATGCTCGCAAATCAATTAAAGAGTGATAACGAATGGATTGAGTGACAACGAATGGATTACTTCAAGACAAACATATTCATTGCATTAAGATAAAAACAAACAAGTTTCTACATGCAAACAAAGTTTAAACAATTAAACAAGGTACACATGAAAATGCAATAAAGAAATAAAAGACTGTCATCGTTGAGGAGACTTGGGCTCCGTCTTGACTTGTTGATTTAGATGACTTTCAGTAGTCTTGGTGTTCACTTGAGTACCGGGTTGCCATTCAGTCAATCAACTGTTGAACTTTGGCTTTGTAGTCGTTGCAGTCCTCTGTCGAGTGTCCTACTGTTCCATCATGGTATCCACATCGCGCGTTATGATCATAACCAAGCGGGAATAACTTTGGCGGGTTAAGAAATTTGGGAACCACCAATGAATTTTGAACCAGATGTGGAAGAAGTTGACTAGCATGGCTTCCAACATTTGATCCACCTTGTCTTTCACGCCTTACAGGTCCTCTCTTATCACGACTTGATCATGTTCCAATTGGTCTATCAGACTTGCCATGAGTGTAGGAAATCAGCTAACTGGCCAGGAACAAAAAGGTGACATGAGCTTTTGGTAGTGGAGGAGAAAATGCATGCATGTTGATGAATGCAAATGCATGATTTTATTTCTATTTTTTGTGTGAATGCAATGCAATGGCAATGCATGTAAAAATGTAATGTGATGCGATACATATTGATGTTATGCGCAAAATCACATGTAAAGCTAAACAGACATGGGTTTAAAAGGACGAACGGACATGGTTTCGACGTCCACCCAACAATTCCCCCCCTGGATGGCTCTTAGGGTTTTTGATACAACAAACACAAATTCTCGCGCATCGCAAAAGATACTTGCAACGCTACAATCTTTTCCAAGAGAATTTGGTTTGAGGGAGAGTTACGTAATAACCGAATAGACAAAGCAGGTCTAACGATATAACAAACGTAACCCTCAATACCGGGATCTGAAAGGGGTGCTCAAAATCATTGATCCTACCTTGGGTATATCATTTTCACCGCAAATAAATTTGTGATTAGATGATATAACCAAGAACGTCTCATTTGAGCATTCTAAAAACCTACAGGTTAGGTTTTCCTTATAGGTCAAAACTAGGGGAAAAATCCCTTCTAACAACACTATCGTCAATGCAAAAATAACTTGCAATCGGCGATAATGTCTTCGAAAGAACCTCCCCTAGGTGTGGTCTTCGCACCAACTTACAAGACATTTCCGTCTAGCAAATCAATACTACGCAACCACTCTAATTTATGTGTTCTATAGCCTTGGTAGTGGGCTTTTCCTATAGTCCCATCCATCATTCCCACACAACAATAATATATCAACAAGGTAATAATTAAAGCGATAGGAAATAAAGACTAAATTAAACACAAAAAGAAATCGAAAATAAACACACATACGAAAAGCTAAACTAGGGTTGACACGCTTAGTCAAGATTCCCCAGTGAAGTCGCCAACTGAAGCAACTCGATTTTCAAAAATCATTTAAATTCTCGAAAACAGTGAAATCGCCACCTAATTTTATTTGTTCTAAAAAGAACGAGAAAATATAGATAAAACCCCAAACAAGCGGATAAGGCGGTCTACGTGACCAAAGATTGGAATCGGGAGTCGGTTATGTAAGGGGAAGGTATTAGCACCCCTTACATCCATCGTACTCGATGGGACCCGTTTAGTTCTAAGTGTGTGGGTATATTCGCTAATCTTTAAGTTATAAAAGAAAAAAGAAATTTGATTATCATTATTTTGAGTTTGGCACGGTTTTTGAACCGTGTGCCTACATATTCCCTTGTGCAATGGGAAAGTCAAAACTCTGTCGTTCCTCTTAAAAAGGTTTGAATTGGTTGCATTGATTTTATCTGAAAAATCGTGCGTTTAGACGTTTCAAATGCTTTGAACTAGGACTTGTTTTGTTTGTTTGAAAATCTTAAGTCCTCGTTCGTATTTGAAACGACTATTGCACCCTCTTTATCTGAAAAGAGTTTGAATGATCGCGTATGAGCGATAAAAAGAGTTTGAGTGAGTTATTCTGTTTTTATGTGGGAGACGAGTATTGGACCATAAGCGTTCAACGGCTAACGCCCCAATTACTTGGATGAGTGGACAGAAACATCCGAATCATCTTTTTCTACCCAAAGCTTTTGTTAAGAAAAGGCGAGGTGAAGCATGGTTCACGTTGATTAATTCAATTAGAGACACCAAACACACGGTCGAGGGTCGATACTGGACTGACTACCATATGTTTGGGAGGAGGGAGAAGTAGAATATTTGTGAAATTATTTTGAAAAGAAACTCGACGTTGGATCGAGGTTTAGAACCTTAAATTATGAAAGCATTCTGATACGCGTGCTGAGAGAAAATGGAAGCGGGTTATGATTAATCAAGTATATGGACTTAATTAACCTCGTGAGGATAGGTGCTCCTATCCCCAACCATGAGACCGTGGTGCATGGTAATTGGTGTAGACCAATGTTATTTTCGGGTTATGATCGATTAAAGCAACAAGGGCTTTAACCAATCTCGTGAGGATGGCCATGCCCATCCCCAACCATGAGACCCTTTAAGAAATCGGCGTATGAGCCAATCAGGATGAAATCGAATTGATTTTAATTTTGATTGTGTGCACAGTGTACATTGGTGAATAAATACTGGATGAGTAAATAAACAGACAAAATTCCATGCAATACAATCGGAAATTTAAATAATTATTAGAGATGATTTTTTCTGTTTGATGAAAAATCGGCTAATAGTTTAATCGATAAGTCATCAAACAAAAACTATCAGATCCAACAATTATTTATTACATCGCAACAAAATATTATTTACGATAAAATAAATTAATTGAAATAGATGAAAATTCAGAAATAGCCTGTATTGCAGTGATTCTGGACGGTGTGGAAAGAAAACCAACTGATCTTTGACTGGTCCAAAATACCTCCACGTGCTAGCGAACCGAGCACAATGTTTCCACGCCAAAACGTTCCGATGGTCCCAAAATAATGGCAATATCACACCATATATATATTATTTAATGTTAACATTTTTGTTAAAAAGGAATTTGTTTAAGGAAAAATGAAAATAAAATAAAACAAACAGATTTTTTCCTTATAAAAGCAAGGTGGTGACACTTGTCACCACCAGATTTAATATGAAATTAAAAGAAAAAGAATTAAAAAAAAGAATTTTTTTTTGTATATTTTTAAATTAAGAAAAGGTAAATTAAAACAAAACATAATTTTCAAAGGGGCAAAACAACAGTTCTCACTCGTGCCCGGTTGGGGTTTCCTCTCTCGCCAACGCTCTCTCACGCATTCTGGGTTTCGCTCACAACCCTCATCGGTTTTGCATCCTCGTCTTTCTCACCCTCTCGTCGCGATTCCTCACCCTCTCGCGATGGTTCTCTGGTCTCTCACCGTCGCCACGATCGTCCCTGCTCTCGTTCTCACCGTTGCGATTCACCGTTCTCTATCTCTCTCTCGAACTATTGCATGTTGGTATTTCTGATATTGCTTGCTTTGACTTTCGATTTGTGTTACAGGTTGATGGAGTTTGGGGAAAACAGAAAGGGTTTGGAAACCCTAACCTTCACGCGCGATTCCGGCCTGATTGAGCCCTGGAGACATGTCGGTGTGAGGAAGCAGATTCAGACGTATGCATGGGTGAGATCGTTCTAACTTATTCTTCTTCTTTCTCAATGTACAGAACCGAAATTTCTGAAACAAGACGAAACTGAAGGTTGTTGGCTAGGAAAATGATGAGTTATCTTATGTTTGCTCGGTTTGTCTTTGCTTGTGTTTACGATTTCTATTTGGTTATGTTGCTGGGTTTTTACAAGGTAGAATAGATGCTACCAATTTTCTCTTCTTCTTTCTCTTTGTGTTTTTTAAACAAACGACCTGGTGTTTTTTGTGAACTGGTGTTTTTGTGAACTCTCCCCTCTTTTATCATCTGAACAGATATTATATTGATCTTAGCTTGTCCCTTCATCCCCCTGTCCCTGTTGCTTAATGTCTTGGTTTAAGAACCATGCTGTCATGATGAATTTTCTGAGTTTCTTTTGACTTTTGGGTTTATGGCCATGCTTTCTCTGCTTTGCTCTGAATTCTTGGCTTTTGCTTGCTCACTTTCTGCTCTCTCAAACTGTCCCTGCTGCTACCTGCTGACCTGTGATGTATGCTTGTCACCTTTGTTGACTTTTGAGGCTTATTTTCTTTCTCAACTGCCTATGTTTGTATGCTGGCCTGATGTATTTGCTGGCTGCTTTGAACTGTGATGATTTCTTGTATGCTGCCTGTTGGGATTTTTGCCTCGGTTTATGCTTGCGTTTTGCTGTTTGTGGGAATCGAAACCGTCGCTTCTTCTTCTTGCTGCTCGGAATTAAAATGTCGCTTCGTTTGCTGCCCGTTGTATGCTTGCTGCCTTTATAAAACATTGCCTGCTATACGCTTGTTTGTGAACCGATTTGTCTCGCGATTTGCAAACAAGTTGTTTACCGATGATTAATCTTTGAGCAAGATTCTGAGGTTTAACATAAAACCTGATTCCCGCCAACGCCTAATGATGAATTTGGACAAACGATTCTTTGATAATTTCGTGCATTTTGTTTCATGTTTATGCTTTGCTTCTAACTTGCTCTTTTCCTTTCTTGTTTCATGTTGTGCGGATTGGTACGCTTGGAGAGGAAATGGCGAAGGAAAAGGATTGCAAAAGGGGAGGCCATAGGGAGCTTGAAGATGGAGCACTCTAAGCAATTTCCTTGTAGTTAGGCACCATTTTTTTAGGAAATTTGAATTGTAACTTAAAATTAGAATTGAAAATGTAAGAAGTTTCAAACATTTGGTGAACTTGTATACTTCCAATTTTGCAATACTCTTGTACCAAAAGTTTGGTAAATTGAATAAAAACAAGCTTGGTTTGAACATTCTTTGATCTTTGAATCGCGTAGCATAATTGTTCCATACTTGACGATCCTTTGAAATTGGTAAAATTGTTCTCATAGTGAACTTTGAATGAAATAAATCTTGGCAAAATTTTCCAAAGCTTGTAAGAAATCTTGAATGAACTTGTAACGTGTTTAGAGCACTTGAATGAAACTCGCATTTTGGATGGTACTTAAAATTCAATTCGCCAATGTTGATACAAACTTAGGACTTAGAATCTGAATTTATAATCTTGAACATTTGAGTTGCCATAAAAATCTGATAATTCTATCTTGCATTGTTCTTTAAGTAGAATTCAAAATTTCCTTTGAACTCAAACTCGTGACCAACTTGCTAAATCATAAACCAACCTTTTTAATTGGCACGAAAACTTTGAACGTCTTTTTGGGCTTGAGAAATTTACAAATTTGTAAATTGGGGTTTGGATGGATTTGCATCAATCACAATCCTTGTGCCTTGTAATTGATATAGGACTTAGATGTACAAGATTGGCCTAAAATTCAAATACTTGTGTAGATCGAAACCTTCAAACAAGCTTAAAAGAAATCCAAAAAAAAGGAATAATGGAAACCATGAATCATGAATTTCAAGAACTCAGAACCATGAATCTTGACAAATTATTCGTTTCGAGTCGTTCGAAACAACTTGAACCGACATTTCAATTAATTTTGGTGGACACAAGAAATAAAGTATGAACGAATGTTCCCAGAAAAATTATGGTAAGGAGGGTAAATTTTGGGGTGCGACACAATCCTTCAACATCAAGTCGATCAAAAGCAGTCTTTGGTAGGATATTCAGAGCAGAACCAGTATCCACCAAAACATGAGACAATGTAGTGCCCTTGCATTCAACATAGATGTGCAAGGCTTTGTTGTGTTTCCTTCCGGCAGGAGTCAAATCAGCATCAGAGAAACCTAGACCGTTATTGGCAGCCAGGCTAGCAATACAATTGATCGGTAGTAGTGTCTTGCAGTGCGTGGGCATTCTTGAAACTTCACCAAGTCGTTAGCATGAGCCTCGAGCACAAGAGCGAGCAAGCATGGAGATCTTGGGCCAGATGTCCCAACCATTCCACAACATTGTAGTCACTCTTCTTGATAATCTTAATTTCCTCCATTTCTTGTTTGAGGTGTCTTGACAACTTCCTTTGGTATACAGCGGGGATGAGTTACTGGCTCTTTCCCCCTAGCTTGGGGAATGGATTGAATGGCTGGAATGTGAGCTGGAGTCGCAATGTCCTTTGGAGGAGAGATTTCTGGAGAGAATACTCTTCTGGTTCTGGTCACCTTACTAGATCCGGTGATGTTGTCAATGTTAGGCATGGCAGCTTCAACTATAAGATCCTCAATGGTCAGAGGGTCTTGCTTGACGCCATGATAGTAAACATCAGATCCATAATTCCAAGGGATAGCTTTGTCATAGGAATATGGAACTGGTCTAGGAGAAGTAATGATGAGAGGCGCCACTCTAGGCGCAGGATCAGCAGAGGAAATCCTTATTGTGTTAACATCAGCATAGTCTTCTGGGAAATCGTCACCCCATCCTGTCACTTTAACATCTTCAATAGGAATCTTGTAGCTCTCGGGAACAGTGTACTTCACCTTATAATCAAACTTTCCACTTGGCTGCCCCAAGGTATCCCACACATCTGGCACAGTTTCGGTCACATCTTCGATCTTCAGTTTCTTAGATATGTCTTCACAGAGACTCTCCACAGGTGGTTTCAGGAATAGTATTTCACGGTTATCCATCATGCACTGAACACGTCTTCTCAACCAAGCACAACCATCAGGCGCAGATGGGCACCAACGACAATTCTCTAGGCATCCTGGATTAACACCGGCTTGCAGCAAATTCTTCTTAACACTCATCAGAGGAATGGTCAAGTCATCTATGTTGAAAACGTAAGAGTTCTCACCAATAGCATTGGAACTTTTATCATGGTTAGGCATAGGCGCGTTGATCACATTAGGAGTCTCAACAGGAGGATCAAACTCAATCTGTTTAGCTTCAATCATATCTTGAATTTTGTTCTTCAGAGCCCAACAGTTGTCAGTGTCGTGCCCTGGGCTGTTGGAGTGATAAGCACACTTAGCATTAGGATTGTATCTCGGAGAGGAAGTGTTGATGTTTTGAGGAGGATCCCTCAAGGTAATCAGCTCTGCTTTCAACATGTGTTGCAAGGCTTGCGACAATGGCATGTTGATCTTTGTGCTGTCTTCGTGGCGTTACGGCTACGCGTTGTCTCACCGAGGTTGTCTTGATGTAGGATTGGATATCACAAGCGCCCCAGTTGTAGCGGTCGTTCTTGGCTCGGCTTTTCTGACCATACACAGAATTAGTTTCTTTCTTACCACCAAAAGATCTCTTCGCAGCATTCGAGGATGACTCTATCTAAATCTTCCCACTCTTGATACCAGCCTCAATACGCTCTCCTGTCAATATCAGCTCAGTGAATCCGGCTGAAGAGTTTCCAATCAGATGATTGAAGAATGGGCCTGTCAGTGTTCCCGTAAACATATCAACCAATTCCCTATTGGACAAGGGTGGTTGAACTCTGCCTGCTAGATCTCTCTATTTCTGAGCATACTCTTTGAACTTCTCATCACGACCCATAGACATGCTTTGTAATTGCATGCGAGTGGGTGTCAATTCAACATTGTACTCATACTGTCTGTAGAAAGCATCTGCTAAGTCACTCCAAGTGCGGATACGGTCATTCTCTAGCTGATAATACCATTCTAATTGAGTTCCGGACAAACTTTCTTGGAAATAGTGCATCCACAACTTTCTGTCATCAGTGTGGGGGTTGATCTTCTGAACATAGGACTTCAAATGCAGGTTCGGACAAGAAATGCCATCATACTTGGCAAAAGTAGGAACTTTGAATTTGGGAGGAATCACCACACCAGGAACAAGACTCAGGTCATCAAAATTCAGCCCGGGCATTTTCAGATTTTCCACAGCATTCAGACGATCTTCAAGTTGCTTGTATTTGTCATCTTCATCAGAGTACTGGTCATTATCATAGTGATCTTATCTGTCTTTCTCAGGCTCACGCTGATTGTCTTCGTTGCCCTTGACACTTTCCTCAGTCTTGACACTCCCTTCTGAGAGCTCTATCCGACTAACCACTTTTGGACCACCTTTGTAACGTCTTCCCATGTTGAGAACACCAACGACCCTCTTCTTTTTGTTGATGAGCTTCTTCAGATCTTCTTGGCCTTGGACCAAGCTAGTGAACATCTCCTGGAACTGAGCATTCTGAGCCTGGAGATCTTTGACAGTCTGTTCAAGAGCCATTTCTCTGCTAAAATAAATAGCGAGAAAATGAGAAAACCGATCTTCAATGTACCTGTTATGAGATGTTATGCCATGATATGCAATGTTTATGCGAATGCAATGCAACGTTTTCAAGGACCTTAGAGATTTAAATTTGTTAAACAAGCACGAACAAACATTTATTAGTTCCCTTTTTATTCTTTTTCTTCTTAAGTACAAAAGATAGTTCAGAAAAACAATAAAAGAAAAGCATAATAATCCTAAAGCTCTAAGTCTCCCATGGGCGCTTCCTCTTGGTGCCGAGATAGGCGTTGATGTTCCGCTCCTCGTGAAGTAGCTTGGTCAACTCTAGTACCTTCTTCTCGCTTGCATAGCACTGAGCTTCGAATGTATCCCTTTCTTCTTCAAGCTGAATCCAGGATCTCTTCAAGTCTTCAAGATCAGTAGGCATGTCGGGATGGAGAACGGTATAGGATACGTCACCTATAGCAACAGGTTCCATAATTACTGGTAGAACAGGCGTGAATGGCATCATGAGGTTTTGAGCTCGAGCTCGCACCCATTTGAGGCAAGGTTCCCAAGGAATGGAGTTTTGGTGCCCCAAAGTCTTGGTATCAATTTTCTTTACCATGCCCCAAGCGTGTATGAACCTTCGTCGGTAATTCTGGAAATCGTGGTTGTAGTCGAACACAATATCTTGGAGAAGCATATCATGTGGACCATCTCTTCGAGCAAAACTAAACTGACGTAAATCTAGAGAAGGGTTGTAAGTAATACCTCCCCTTATACCGAGGAGTGGTACATTAGGGAATTCTCCACAACGCTCAATGAATGTGAAGTCCTTTTGAGAGAAAAAACTCCAACAGATATCTGAATGAGAGAGTGACATTAATCTTTGAGACCACTTCAACCTTTGTTCGTTCTTCAAAACTGATGGAGGAAGGTGCGAAATAAACCACCTGGAAAGTAACGGTATGCAACACATGAGAGTTCCTTGTCTTTTGATAGTACGAGTGTGGAGAGAATGTAGGATGTCTCCAAGTAAAGTAGGCACTGGATTGCGGGTAAGGAACAACTTGATGGCGTTGACATCTATGAATTGATCCGAGTTAGGAAATAGAACCAAACCATAAATTAGCAAGGCCACAATGTCTTCAAATGCATGGAAACTCATAACTTTGTGGAATTCTCGGGCTTTCTTCACTAGGAACTTGGCAAGTAAACCCTTAACTCCGCTTCTTGTTTCCCAATTGGATTCAATGTCTGACCGCTTAAGATGTAAGGCTGATGCGATGTCTTCATACTTAGGAACCTTTTCTAAACCGGTGAATGGCATTTGGTCAAGAATAGGTACCCCAATTAGCTTAGAGAACTCTTCCAAGGTAGGAACTAACTGATAATCTGGGAATGTAAAGCAATGGTGTTTCGGATCAAAGAATTGGAATAGGACGTGCATCATATCTTCTTCAAAACCGGAGATAACCAAGTCCAGTAGATAACCATGTCTTTTGATGAACTGAGCATGATCGGGAATTTCTGAAACCAATTCTTTGAGTTGAGAAGGTATACCCATGAAGTTGATTCGGATAGTCTTTCCAGAAGCCATAATCCCTACAAAACAGAGCAAAGATAAATCCCTAGGTCCTTGAAATAGTTAGAAATGATATGCAATGCGAATGATGTCATGATGTCATGTTTGGTACACACAAACAAATCACACAATGAGCCTAGGTTTAAGGCTTGCATGAGGTATAGGTAATTACCCCACCAAAAGTTTGAGTCGGTTCATCCTGTCCTATAATAGTAACCGGGTTCTAGGAATCTCACATCATTGATCTTTCTCGTAGGCGTTTATTTCAATACGACTACCATGTGGTCGACCGAAAATATCCCAAAAGTCTGATCTTAATGAGCGTAGCATCGAGTACCAGCCAACCATAGTCTGTACCAAAGTCGGTCATCTCACTACCTTCTAATGGCCAAGATGGGTCAATTAAGGTTCTAAAAGTTTAGTTAGTGCTTGATGACACCACGCGGAAGCCAAATACTATCCTCAACTTGAAAATGAAGAGTATCAGGACATCCAAAGTGTCACACTAACGTAGCCATCATGTTGACCGTTTCGATATACGTCTAACGGTCGCAACGATTTATTGCCACTTACCTAAAAGGAAACCCGGATCCGGGTGTAGGATCCCCCACAAATATAATACCCAAGCAACCCTTAAAGATAAAGCAAGCAAGTCAAACAGAAAACGGTAAATGTGATCTAGAAATCCTTAAGGCATTCTCTCTTTAGGGTGTCTCCCCGGCAGAGTCGCCAGTTCTGTAATACGGTGAACTGACTTTGAGATTTTTGTATCGCAAATGTGCGGATAACAAGAGTCGCCACCGACTTTTCTTTTATCCAATTAAGGGAAGGTGAAAATAACAGGAAAAGACCTTCGTTAGATTCTGAGTAAGGGAGAAGGTTATGAAAAGGGAAGGTATTAGCACCCCTTTTCATCCGTAGTTATCTACGGGCTCTTAGTTGCTTTCTAGATCATTTTTAAAAAAAGTGCTTTCTGTGTGTTTGACAAAAATGTTTTGAAAAGGCATTTCGCTTTGAATTTGTAATGATGCATGTAGGAATGTATACAAAGTGTTCGGAAATGTTTCGTTTTTGAAAAGAGTTTGAACTTTGAAAAAAGTGTGAGGTGTGAAAAGTATTTTGATAGAGCAAGCAACTAAAAGTCTTATTACCTACTCAGAATGGTCGTTTTCTTGTTATTTTTATTTCCTTTAGAATAGTGCTATCCATACCATTAGTTGGTAGGTAACCCTATTCGTTGGATGTAGAAGGGACATTCGAAGGGACATCGGATGGTCATAGAAGGCAACTTGTAGGAAGTATCCTAGCACATTCGAAGGGACTATCATCATTTTTCGTAAGCGACAATCGAGGGTCGAGATCATGTATTCGTAGGCGACATCGTGGGTCTATGATCCTTGTATCGAAGGGACTATGATGATTCGTTTTGAAGGCAACAGTGCTAGGATACCTCTACATTCGAGGGACTTGACTATTTGTGTTCGTAAAGGCAACGAGAGAGAATTACCCTAAGGGGTGCATGTGTGAAAGAGTGTGTTGATTTCAGATATTTTATCTTGGAAATTATGAATGATCTATGTTGATTTTATCTTGCCATGCACGCCTAATTACTAGCAGTTTATAGGGTGCATAAAGTAAATTGCGGAAATGTAAAGTGCGGAAAGATAAATCCTACGCTATTACATGGCTTTGGGGCAGATACATAATTGAAAGTGCGGAAAATAAAAGTCCTAATTAAACTATTACATCCCATAGGCAGTTACATTATTGAAAAAGAAAAGCGATAAAAATTGTCCGAATCGGTATAACTTGTGAACAGATGAAAAAAATCGGGAAACGGAAGAAAATTGCATAAGAGGAAAATGTTAGTAAAAATAAGTCTTTTTGGATGAGAAAAAAGTTTTTATGCAAGAAATAGCATTAATATGACAAAATAATTTTTTGGGAATTTTTGGAGTTAATTTGATAATTTAAATGCAATTAAAAGTGATTTAAATGATAAAATAGCAATTAAATTAAATATGCATGCAAAAATAATATTTTTAATTTTAAAAATTAAATAAACATTTTTCTGATGAGTATGGAAAAATTAAATATTTTTGGTATTTTTTTAATGCATGATAAAAATTATGAAAGATAAATTAAATTGGATGAAAATATTAAAAAAAAGAAAATAGGAAAATATAAGAAAATATGTTAGTTTTTATAACTTGCAAAAATATTTGCCAAGGCTGGGACTCGAACCAGTGACCTTGCCTTCACAACCACACGCCTTGACCAACTGAGTTGGCTTGCACTCGTGTTTAAAAACGGAGCGAATGGATTGTAAACGGGTGTCGTTCCCTGATTGCACAAATCACGCGCCAACCATCGTCTTCTTCGTTTTGAATTTTTGAAAAGATAGCGTCGCCCTCAGTTCGACGCTATAGTCCCTGCAAATCTTAAAATCAAACACAAGCAATATAAATGACATTCAAAGGCATGGTTCGATTGGAAACATCGTTTTGAACACGATGGTGGTGGTCGTTTTGTCCAATTTAACCGATTTAAGGAAGCCCCAAATTGGTTCAGGAAACCCTAGCAATGGTAATTCGTGTTTTACGCCATGGAAATTCAATCAAACTACCCAGAAAGCTTCCAAGCTTCGTTCTAAACACAAAACAAACAACAAAACATGTTAAAAATGCATGAGAATTGAAAATCGATTTTGGAAAAGGAAGAACAAACCGAAATCGGGATTGCTCGATTCTTGATGGTTTTGAGTGTTGTAAAGGTCTGGACTGACTCTAAATAACCCAAGGAACACGATGGAATGCTCAAAATCGATTGAAATCCACTGGAACCAAGGCTGCAGATTGCTTGAAGGTCACGGATTTTTGACTTTTAGGTTAGGGTTCTTGAGGCAATTTTTCTGTTCTTTCTTGTGTGATATGCATTGTATATTTATAGTGGATGGAAATTGAGCTGATTTGAGGAACAAATAATGGTTAATCAATGCAAAGATTATTTGATTTTGTACAAAATCAAATCTTATCTTTTTTGATCAATTTCAATCAAATTCTTGCCAAATCAATGATAATTTCGAAATTTGCCAGCCTTTATGAGTTACTTGGATCTTAAGAATGAGTGAAAAATCAATTTTGCAATTAATTTTGATTTTATACCTTATTTTTGAATTTAATTTGTATTTAAATGAATAAAATTTAAATTAAATAGAAAAATAAAGCTAAAATTCATGGCATTGGGCTTGGATGTTCCAAATTGTCTAAGGAATAAGTTTAAATGAAGAAAAACTAGGCCCATTTGCAAAATTCTTGATTTTGGTAAGTATCTCTCTTTGTGCAATTCTTCAAAAATGCCCAACTTGTGCAAGGTGTATTTTGCTCAATTTTCCACATTTTTGAGAGTTCTTGGACTTTTTAGAAAGCTCTAAGAGTCCTCTAAACAACCTCTTTGGTTTCATCTAAATTGGAGTTTCCATGCTCAATATATCTTCAAAACAAAAAGTTGACTTTTTGTTGACTTTGAAAAGGACCTGTAATGTTTTGATCCATACCTTCCAAATGAAGCATTTTTTGAACATTCTTGTGACACATGAAATTGTAGAGAATTGAATTTCCTTCAAAATGAGAGTATGAAGAAGTTATGAAGAAGTTATGCTCAGTCAAAGTTCAGTTGACTTTTCACTGAAAAACCCTAATTTGGAAAGTTTGACTTTTGAGCAAATCTTGAGTTTTCTTGATGAATCATGATCAACCCTTGATCAAATGATGAATGTAACTTCAAAATGAGGATGTTGACCAAAAATCAGGAAGTTTGACCGTATGTTGACCACAGTTGACTTTTCGACCAATACAACTGATTTTCAACCATCTGAGCAATTGTCTGAGGAAACTTGACTTGTGAGGCTTGAAACTTGACATGGGGAATCTTTGAAACATATGAGGAGGCATGATAACCATTGGAGATGTTGGAAGTCCATCTGGAGCTGAGAATTGCCAAACCCTAGTTTGGGTTGATTGTCTAGGAGAGAGTTTGTCTGATCAACTCTTGAGGAATCCTTGAGCATGGATGTATGAAATGTCTTGAGAAATAGGAGGGCAAATTTTGGGGTATGACACGGTGTCAACGCACTGACAACATATCGAGACGCGACGAGATGCCTCAAAAGGGTATTTTAGAAGTAGAAGTCTTTGACGTATGGTGAATTGACTTTATGGGACCTTTACCATCTTCCTTTGGAAACAATTACATATTAGTTGCAGTAGACTACGTATCTAAATGGATAGAGGTTGTATCCTCTCTAACAAACGATGCACAAGTAGTGATTAGATTGTTCAAAAACATAATTTTTCCGAGATTCGATGTATCGAGACTAGTCATCAGTGATGGTGGCTCTCACTTCATTTCCAAAATTTTTGATAAACTCTTAGAAAAGTATGGAGTCCGACACTGTGTAGCAACATCTTACCACCTGTAAATAAGTGGACAAGTGGAAGTCTCTACCAGAGAGATTAAACAAATACTAGAGAAAAATGTTGCCACATCTAGGAAACATTGGTCATCTAAGCTACATGAAGCATTGTGGGCTAATAGGACAGCATACAAGATACCCATCAGAACCACACATTTCAAGTTAATCTATGGCAAGTCATGCCACTTACCTGTGGAATTAGAACATAAAGCCTATTGGGCCATTAAAACCCTGAATTTGAATTACAAAACAGCTGGAGAAAAGAGAATTCTAGACATCCATGAATTGGAAGAGCTTAGACAAGATGCTTACGAAAATTCCAGGATTTATAAGGAAAGAACTAAGAAATGGTATGACTGACGCATCTCCAAAAAAGAATTCAGTGCGGGTGATGTAGTACTCTTATTCAACTCCATACTTAAACTATTCCCAGGAAAACTTCGTTCCCGATGGTCAGGACCTTTTGAAGTTACAGAAGTACTCCCAAGTGGCGCTGTTGAAATTAAAGGAAAAGCTAGTGATCTGGTCATTGTAAACGGGTAGTGTTTGAAGAACTACCATTGAATCGAGGATAAAGACTACTCGACTAGTCTAAGACTTATACAGCTACTGGCTGAGTCGCCAAAATAGTCTCCGATTTTCAAAATAGGTCGAGCTTCCGACGTTAAACAAAGGGCTTTGTGGGAGGCAACCCACCATTTTTATAAAAAAAATTGTTTTATTAAAAGTTTTTAATGTTTTCTTAAAAGTTTTTATAAAATTTTCTGTTCTTCTTTCCTATTCTTAGGCATTAGGCCGATGCTGATTTATAACTATTTCCGATTACTTATAGGATTCTTATTTCTTCACTGATATTTGTTATGGATTTTTCTGATACTATGCCTGTCATATTCTTGAGTGAGGCCCAGCAGAGACTTTACAAGACACTTGCTCAGAGAGAGATGCATCCCACTATTTATGCACACGATCCCATATTGTCCGCTTTAGGCATCAAGGAAAGTGTCCGCTTCATGTTCAACCAGATTGGTTGGGACTATTTTATCCATAACCAGCATCTCACTTACCGCAACCTGACACTGGAGTTTCTCAGTTCTTTGCATTATAACCCTGATGTTGGTTTAGAGTTGGCTAGGGGATTGGTTTCTTTCAGATTATTTGGTTTTACTCACAAACACACCACCCGTGAGCTTGCTGATCTTTTGGATTTCCCAGTTAGTGTTGATGCTGTCATTGAGATTCCAGAAGATGAGTATTTGGACATCCAGCTTGACTATTTTTGGGGAGATATATCTACTTTGAGGCATGACAGATCCATCCCTAGATAGTCGTTAGAGATACATAACCCAGCGATTAGGTACTTTCATATGATACTGCTGTTTTCCTTCTTTGGGAAACCTCAGAATGATACCTTGGTGTCTAAGGAAGAGTTATTGATTATGTTCTATGTGTTTCGATCTAGACCAGTGGTGGGTACGTCATTTATGCTTGCTTGTCTTCTGAGTATTGCCCAGGCTCCTCATGGACCGATATGTGTTGGAGGCTTAGTGACTATGATCGCTAGTGCCTTATTTCAGAGATAGAGATTGTCCCGTCTGACCCCTACTGCTGACCATACCCCACTGGATTTGTATTTTTCTTTTAATGTTGGGATGATTATATATTCGGAGTCAAATCAGTATTAGTTGCTGATTCATCATGAGTCGTTTTACCACTTTACACTTCCTGCAACTGCACGGTCCAATGTGCATGACAAGAAGAATTGGACTTATGAGATAAAGGGTGTAGAAGAGAACGACATGGAAGAAGAAGAATTTGATCATGTGACACCGCCCCACTATTATGACCCTCCAGCAGCTTTGAAAGAGTCCAACCCATAGATGGTCGAGTTAATTGAGATGATTGAGGCTGATCTTGTTACCCCGCCTCTACTTGACTGTATTCCAGCTTGGGATCCACCCATAGCTCCTGCTTCTACCGACGCCCAGATTCGACAACCTGACTATGATGCTGCCATTAATGCGCTGACGAGGGAGCATGTTCCATCCGCTCCGATCTTACCTCGCTCGGCACTAATTTTTATGGTTTCATTGATTTTGTTACGGCAAATCTAGATCACCTGTATCAGCAGTTGAATTCTAGAGGTGGTTGATTTTTGTTTTCAGAATATTGAGGGAACTGTTCATTCTTAGTGTAAGGGAGGAATGTCTATTTAGATATAGAGAATTTTATTTTTATTAGTTTTTCATTAGCATCGCATTGGATTTATTTCGGTTATTCATTTGATTTTTAATTTATTTCAGTTATTTATTATTTCATCATTTTATTTATACGTGTTATATTCCTCATTGTGCTCTGTTACTATTATGATATGATGCTATTGTGTTATTATTGAGTTTCACCTAAAAAATAAATGCATGAATATTAACCTACTAGTCCTAGTATGCATTTATCATTGAATAAAACACCCATTATGTCATTCAATGTCTCTCATGCTCAATTTATATTTATTAAATTAAGACATTGAAGTGACACAACCTGTCGTGCCACGGTCATCAAGAAGGAATCTCATGCATGTTGCCTTGTCCCGTCCGTTGCAGGCATGCGAGATCCTAAGGTCTACACCTTGTAACGACCGTTACAAGGGCAGCAGACTAGGCTTGAAAAAGCAAGCCTTGTGTAACGACCGTTACACATCCCTTAGCCATGCAACTTTATAAACCGACCAACACCATTCATTCCCATTCATTTCAATTTAAACCATTTCAAATACTCCCATCCGTTTCCTCTTCACTATAAACACCACCCTTAATTCCCATTCAATACCTCCATTCATCTTCTCCTCACCATCTTCCTATAAAATCTCTTACAAAAACACCACAATTACTTTCAATTTTCTTCAACAACCCTTCTACCATTTAACCCATTTCATTTCTAAACCCAACCACAAATATGGATAGAAGAGCTCAAGAAGATAGAGAGGAACCATATCTCACAGATATGGTGTTCAGAGATGGAGAAGTCGAAGTCCGACAAGAGCAACTCTACCGGAGATTTCACCAGAGAGGTATACTTTCCACAAGATACATTGACGAAGATTGTCTACGTGATTTGGGGTTGCTTGATAGTGTGAAATCCATGCTTCATGCCTTTGGTTTACACTACATTGCCACTATGAATCTGCCAACTTATGAACCCCTCACGCTGAAGTTTTTGAGTTCTTTTGCATACCAAACACCACCTACTCCAAAAACTGGTCAGTACCTGATCGGCGCGACAACTTTCAGATTATTAAACATGGAGTATATCATAAACCAAGAGACTCTGAGTCAAGTACTTCACTTCCACCATGGAGAGGGAGTGGAATACCGAATTGCGCACGATGAATATTGGATGACAAGATCATTTGAAATATGGGAGCATTTAATTGGAACTCAAGTTGATAATTGGGAGGAACTTTTCTCCATGCATATCCATAACCCATGCATCCTATATTTCCACCGAGTCCTAGCCAACACAGCGTTCGGGCGGGCACACAACAACAAGGTAAACGCTAGGGAGATGTAATTTTTGCACTGCACTTTTAATCCCGATTTGGGTATAAATGCTGCTCCGTTCCTTCTCAACCACATCCAGTCGCTGTTATCAAGAAATGCAAACACATCACCTTTCTGTATAGGGGGCATAGTCACAGCTATTGCCCAATATCTGGATTTGCAAGACAGGTTGGATAAATTACCATTTTGGCAGGCCGAGTTCTTATATATTGATTACTTCCAGTTTGGTCACATTGTCAAAGCAAGAAGGGATGGGAGATATGGTGAACAACAATCGTTGCTTTATTGCAAATTGGGTTTACGATCTTTAAGAACCAGCCCCTGGAGCGAACACGTAGAATAGTCAACCAAAAGTGAATCAACAACCATAGGCACAACCAAGAAATAATCCTCAACCAGCCGCACTCGACGCGATATATGCATCGCTTTTACTTCAAGATCAGTGTCAGCAAGAACTAATGCAGTTGATGCAAGAGATGCAGCGCGATCAATGCAATGCCGCTTATTGGAACCATCGTGACATTTCTGACCTGACTTATGAAATGCGACACCTATCATTCCGCGTTGAAGGCCTGCATGCACGTGTTTACGGCACCAGTGAAAAGCCTCCTAGACCCAGAGGAAGTGGAGTGAGGACACGTGGCGGAAGAAGAACACGAGGTGAAGCATCAACCAACAGAGATATCAGAGACAACAATGAAGATTGGTTTATTTTCCTATTTTCTTGTATTTATTTTATTTTCCTTAAGTTTCTTTGTTAGTTTTCTTTTTCTCACTTTAGTTGTCGCATTGAGGATAATGCTTAGTCTAAGTGTAGGGGAGGAAAACTTTGTCTTAAATTTCTAGTATGTTTTGAATTCTAGTTATTTCCCTTTCCATTTAATAAAAAGAAAAAATTTCAGATCGATATTCATTTTCGTAAGTTATTCTTACTTCCATATGTTTCTTGAGCCATAACAAAAAAATTTATTTCAATGCATTAGCTCGGTACTTTCGGAAAGTATATAGGTTGCTTATGAGGCTTCGCTAGAATTTTTGAACAAGTTTCGACAAAGATAATACCACCTTGACATCCAAATCGTCCAGACCGTGCAGATCAGTTTGAGTAACTATGATACAGAGACCTTAAGTTTTAAGTTTTAGGTTAACTCCAACTAGTTTATACAAGCAGTCGACACCGTCTTATCCATAAAGTACGTATGGAGCTGATGAATATAAGTGACTGGTCATTATCAGAAAAGGCTTTTAAAATCAAGTTATGACAGGGAATGCACTAATTAAGTTAGGTGACCTTCACCAGGTCATTTAATCCAACAGTTGCGGAACCTACAAAAACTGTAATTGCAAGCTTCTCAAGTCATACTTAAAGCATTGGTTTTGATGAAGACAACATGGACATCAACTTTCAAAAGGATGTGCAAAAAGAACATAATCATATAAAACATCTCTACAAGTCTTGAAGATTATAAGAAGAATTTTTAAAGAAACAACAATGGCATAAGGTATAAATAAATCTTAAACTTGAATATAAATGTTCACAAAAATGCATCCATAATCATATACATATTCCATATGTTTAACAAAAGAAATAAATATGTTTGAAATAATTTTCAAAAGGAATTTCTCAAAATAAACCTTTAGGAACCGGTTCCTACCATACAGGGAACCGGGTTCCAAACTTTCTCAAAAAACATCTCCCTGGTTTTTGTACCAGGAACCGGGTTGTCCCTATAGGGGAACCGGTTCCTGCGTGTAAAATTTGAATTTCTGGTTACAACGTTCACCAGGAACCGGGTTCTGCCTGTGTCGGAACCGGTTCCCAGCGAACCAGTGCAGATTTTCTTTTGATTTTTGGACATATTTCAAATGGTTTTCATTCATGATTGCATTGCATCTTTTCATATCAAAAGGCATGAATGGAAAGGTATTTGTGACATTATAAATTGTGCAGAATTTTCAAATTCAAATTACCTTCTTCAATAAACAATTTTCATCATTCATTCTCATATTCTTACATATTTTCAAAGTGTTCTTACAATCATAACTTTGTGAAACTTGCCATATACACTTTCATTCATTACAAGTTTCATACATGCATTGTGAACATTTATAACCATTGTTGAGAATTGTTTATGTCTTGAAGAAGAAGATCAATCAAAGATTGATAATGCTCTCACTCTTTCTCAATTAAATCATTGTATTACAAAAAGAAAGTATTTCCTTACTATCCAGGATTGTTGGAAGTAAGTGTTGTGATTTGAAGAGGATTGTTCTTCATTCACATTAGTGTTTGGTTTTTGACCTTAAAGGTATTAAGAACCTTTGGTCACCCTATAGGTTTAGATAGTAAGCATAGGCTGTACAATTATTCTAAACTATAGTGAAATCTCTTTCGTGTTGGAAAGGGGACTGGAGTACTCTCGGATTGTGAGGGGAACCAGGATATATCGCTGTGTCCTTTACTTTTCTGCTTTTATCGCTTTCATCACCATAACCAAGAAAAGATAAGAAAGAGTCAAAAACCTTCAAACACTTAACCACAAAAATTACTACAAGTTCTCTTATAAAACCGAATAAATTTTTATATACCTAATTCACCCCCCCTCTTAGGCACTCTTAGACTTACAAAAACCAATATGAAAACTAGTTGCAATCCTATTTAGTGGTACCCGATGCTGAACTTGGTAGGGCGAACCACGGTTCGATTCCCCAAGACTCATGATATGGAAGAGAAAAAGGATTACCAACTTGCGTACCAGAACCCCGTGCATAAAATGACCAGAATCACTAACCGACTACTCTACTATGTGCGTGCGAGAGATAAAGGGCTTAATGTGATTGCGCGAGAATTAAATCGGTTGATTTCGAATGGGAAGAATTAGGTTGAGCTATGATAACATGACTCAGACTGGTTTGCATAGGAAGGAAGGTTTGGACCATGTCTATGGTTTCGTGTTATTTTTGTATCATTAGTGTCGGAACCCAGTTTCGTGTTTCAAAATGTAATGCCTATCAACCACGTATAATTCGAGTTACATCGTGCGATTGTGTCAGAAACTTTGCGCTAAATTATTCCAAAGTCTATCATTTGCTTGAGGACAAGCAAAGGTTCAAGTGCATGAGAGTTTGATAACACGAAAATGTATCGATTATTTGGATCGATTTATATGATTTTTATCCGCATTTTAATTAATTAAATTACTCTTTATTCGTATTATGCCGGTATTTTCTATGTTTTTGGGTTTTTACCTATTATAAGGCACGTGCGAAGAAATTCGAGAAAAGTCAGATAAATTGTACTCAAAATCCACAAAAGAATATCATTTATGCAATTGTGTGATGTTTAGCAAAATGGGGGTGTAAAAGAAGTAAAAAGATTTGGAAATTAATTAAAAGAAGCAAGCCCAACCCAATGCGTGTAAGAGCTAAGCCCACCGTGCAACAACGTGTAACGATCGTTACACGCCAACCCTAAAGCCCTAACGGTCGCAATGACTTAGGAAGCTTCCTCACCAAGGAAGACTGTGGCGAACGTCACGCTTGCCCTAACAATCCGTAGTGATCGCTACGGAGGAGATATAGGAGGCGAGAATAACGCAACTACTCCATTTTCAAGTCACACCTCACGCTCTATAAATAGAGCTTCAGTCTCCGATCCAAATACGTTTTTTCTTCTACATTTTCATACCATTACTCTGCCGAATTTAATTCCGATTTTATTTAGTTTTTAGTTTAGATTTTTAGTTCAATATTTCTTTTCTCGTAGAAATTTCCACATCGAGGATTTCTGCGAACCTTTGCCAATTCTAACCTTACGTTAGAATTGCGCCTTTTTAAATTCCTTCGTCGCATTTGAATTTACGGACAACGAAGGGCAGATCTCTCCGACTTGTGGGAGACTCCTGGAACTTGCCAAATATTTCGTCTTTTATTTTCAGGTTTATTTTAATTAAATTATTTATTGGCTTAGTTAATCCTATTTAATTATTAATTATTGGCTTATTTAATTGCTTATGTATTTTATGCCTGATTTATCTGTAATGCATGTTTTATCTGAATTGTCTAGTTATCACTGTTGTGCTATAGTTGAATCGTTTAACATGCCAAGCTAAAATTTAATTATTAGTATGTAGGGTCACATAGCCAACGGGGTTTAGCATCGCCATTCGACTTATTCTGTTTTAAAAAGATTAATTTTATGGTTTCAATTATTAGTTCTAAATGCAAGTATTTTGTTACGAGAGTAAAACCAGATTAGAAGTTAGGATATATAAAGCGAGAGTTTGAGATTTTAACTGGACATTAGTAATTGAGAAAAAAACTTAAAATAAAGCGAGAGAGATTTTAAGTTGATTAGGTTTTATTTATTTTCAAAAACTATTTTTAAACTCTAATTGAAACAGTGAGAGCACTTACACGAGAGTGTCAGAAGAGGATTTTTAAACAAGTATCTCCTACTGAAACACGTTTTGATAATAAAATTTAAGTTAATGACTTGCTAAACCCCTAAGCTCGACCATTACATACCGATACTTTCATTCTGAATCTAAACTAGATCTTAATCAGTTAGGTTCCCTAAAACCAAACATTATTTATATTATTATCCTTAGATTTATGTAGTAACCTAAGATAACGGTAGATCAACATTTAGTCCCTTGGGATTCGATAATCTTTAAAACTACAAGCGATAGGACTGTATACTTGCGGTCTAGATTCTTTAAGACGTATAAAGTCGCGATCAAATGTATACAAAGTGTTTTAAAAATATTTGTTTGAAAAAATGTGAGGTGTGAAAAGTATTTATTTTGAGCAAGCAATTAAGTGTTTTATCCACTCAAAGGTTGTTCTTGTTATTTTCTCCTTTAGGATAGTGCTATCCATACCATGAGTTGGTAGGTAGCCCCATCCATTGGATGTGAAGGGACAGACATAGTATCATTGAATAGTCATCGAAGGCAACAATGCAAGGATACCTTAGCAGCTTCGTAGGGACTATCATCATTTTAATCGTAGGCAACAATCGAGGGACAAGATCATATATTCGTAGGCATCATCGAGGGTCATCGAGGGACTATGATCTTTATATCAAAAGGACTACGATGATGTTATTTATAGGCAACTTTGCTAACGGTACCCCTACGTTCGAGGGACATGAACATTTTTATCCGAAGGAACCAAGAGAGGATACCCTAAGGGTGCAAGTGTGAGACTGTGTTATTTTAAGATATTTTATCTTGGAGTTAGGGTTATTCTATGGTTGATTTTAGATCTTTCTATAGAATCCTATTAACCATACATCTAAGCAGTTTATATGTACAGAAAAGTAAATTGCGGAAAATAAAAGTCCTACGCTATTACATGGCTTTGGGGAAGTTACATAATAGAGGTGCAGAAAATTAAATTTAAACTAGGCTATTACATCCCATGAGCAGTTACATAATAGAAAAAATGCGAGAGAAAAAAAATAAAAGCTACGCTATTACAAAATATCCTTGCGACCTATACATCGATTTCAAGTATTTAAAATAAAAATAAAGCATAAATAAAAGGAAAATTATTTTAATAAATATGGTAATGTTCTAAAATCCTAATACTAGAAGAAAAACCTTTTTTAGTATTTTTTGAAATTGAATTTAAATGAGAAAACTTAATTTCTAAGTTAATTTTAAAAATAATTTAAATGAAAAGAAAAAAGAAATATTTGTGTGTTTAATAATAATTAAACATTTTTTAAACCTATATCTAAAATTAAAATATTTTTTAGGGCTTTTTATAATAGGTAAAAATAAATTTGAAAAGAAATTAAAATGGAAAAGAAAATTAAATAATTAGAAAACATGGAGAAAACAAATGCTAAAAAAATGGTTTGGCCTTACTGGGTGTTGAAATCTTGATCTTGGGGTCACGTGTTCAAAAATTTGCCAATAAACCACATGCTTGTGGTGATATATCCATGCTTCCAGAAATATATGTGTGTTAACCTGTAAAAATTAGAAAATTGTGGAAAATTGCAAAAGGCAGGGATCAAACCCGTGCCATGAGAGAGGAATGGACTAAGTGCGCGCGTTCTACCACTAGGGTGGCTATACATCCAATAATATATGTAACTCCATATATATATATATATATATATATATGAGTTTAAATTCTAGAAAAATCAGTTTAAAATCCAAAATGCCCGCACGTGGGGCCAGAGGGTTTGAATGGACGAATCACGTTGCTTCCCTCTGTCACGTCTCCTTCCTCGCCGGCCAAACCACCCTTGGTGCTGTTTCCGATCGTCTTCTCCGGCAAGGTGAAATTGAAACCTGCAAAATAATGAAAATAAAAGCTAAAAGAAAACCCTACCCCCTAATTCGAGGGTCGTAGATCGATTGGTGGCATCGGTTTGGTCTAAAATGACATGTAATTAGGGTTTGGATGAAACAGAAGCTTCATGCCCTAACAATGGAAAACCTTAATTCATGCGTTAAAACTCATGCACGATGGTTCTAAACAATCACAAACATTAGTATGAACAACAATATATGCATCGAATTTATTTAAATTGCAAGAATCGAAGGTTAGAAATTTCAAAACCTTACCAAACTGATGCGATCGAGGGAGACGATTCTAGGATGCTTTGGGATGGTTTAAGGGCTTGGATCGATTCTTGGGGACCTCAGGAGAGTGTGTAACACGGTGGGCGAACTGACTTGTTTGTTTTGCGTTTTATCGTAAATGTTGCGAATAGCAAGAGTCGCCACCGACTTCTCTTTTATCCAATAAAGGTAAGGTGAAAAGAACTGGAAAGAACTTTTATCAATTCTGAGTGCGGGAGGTACTTATTAAAAGGGAAGGTGTTAGCACCCTTTCCATCCGTAGTTATCTACGGGCTCTTAATTTCTTAGCTCACTTTTGAAAATTTGCTTTCTGTGTATGTGTGATTTGAAAAGTATTTTGAAAAGTATTTGAAAAGTATTTTACTTTGACTTTGTAATGATTCTTGTATCAGTCCTCCAGAATGCATACAAAGTGTATGGAAATGTTTCTTTGAAATATGTAACTTTGTAATGATTCTCGTTGGAATGTATACAAAGTGTTTGTTTGAAAAATATTTTTGAAGAGAGTGTGAGGTGTAAAAAGTAGTTTTTAATTGGATTGGAGCAAGAAATTAAAAGTCTTATTACATAGTTAGAAGGCCGTTCTTGTTATTTTCCTTCTCCTTTAGGATAGCGCTATCCATACCATTATTTGGTAGGTAACTCTCTCCATTGGATGTGAAGGGACGAGCGTAGGGTCATCGTATGATCATAGAAGGAAACATTGTAAGGATACCTTAGCAATTTGAAGGTACGAACATCACTTATGCATAGGCAACAACCGTGTGACGAGATCATATATTCGTAGGCAACATCGAAGGGTCCTATGATCTTTGTGATGATTTTTGAATCGAGGGTCATTACTAATGGTACCCCTACGTTCGAGGGACATGACCATTATTATTCTGAAGGAAACAAAGAGGATACCCTAGAGGGTGCAAGTGTGAAAATAGTGTGTTTGATTCAGATATTTTATCTTGATTATTAGGGTGATCTAAGATTGATTTTAGCTCTTGTCATGCAATCCTATTAGCCATACATTTAAGTAGTGTATATGGGCAGGAAATAAAGGTGCGGAAAGTACAAAGTGCGGGAAAGTAAATCTTAAGCTATTACAGGACTTTGGGGCAGTTACATTATAGAGGTGCAGAAAGTAAATGCAGAAAGAAAACCCTAATTAAGCTATTACATCATGTGAACAGAAACATAATTTAGAAAAAAATCCGAGGAATTGTAAATCTATGCTATTACAACCTGGAATAAGTTACAATAATAGAAAAAGTAACGAGAAGTGGAATAAATCGCAACAAGCGATAATAATATTAGGAAAAGATTTTTGTGTTAGCAAAAAAATGTTTGAAAATTAGTAAAAAGAGTTTTGATGTTAGTAAAAAAAGTTTAATAGAGAAAAACTATTTTTTTGTGAATTTTTGGGTTGATTTTAATAAAGAAAAATAAGTTAAAAGTTAATTTTATGATTAACTAAACAATTAATAAAAAACATGATGTCAAAAATTAAATTAGGGTTTTTAAAACCTAAATCTAAAAGAAAAATATTTTATTTGTGTTTTTTTGTAGTATTTTACAAAATATTTTAAAATAATTAAATAAATAAAAGAAAAGAAAAATAAGAAAAAAGGGTTAGAAAACAAAGTAGCAAAAAATGTGTGTAGACCTGGGGTTCGAACCCAGGTCCTAGGGGTCACCAACACACGCCTTTGCCATCTGAGCTGGTTGTGCTAGCTGTTTGAATTATGAAACAAATATAATATATAATAAAACAAAAATTTAAAATATTTGAATTCAACGCGGGGGAGGTCGTATTCCTCGTTGAGACACAGACTTTTACCTACGGTTTTCGTTCGCAACTAAAGCCTATAGCGACCGTGTCGTCTGTCACTATATCACCTACAATTTTCAAAATCAAAAGATACGCAATATAAATTCCAAGTAAGGGTGTGGATCGATTAGAAAACACCATCTGATCATGATGGTACCATCGATTTGGTCTAATTTATCCTATAGTCAACGTCCCTAATTCGAAGCTTAGAAACCCTAACAATGGCGTTTCTCTGTACCTACACTTAAACTCTAATCGAACCATCCAGATAGCTTGCGAACATTATTCTAAACAAAAATATGCAATCAAATCATGTTAAATATACGTGTATGTACAAAATCAAAATTGAAAGAAAGGTGTGCAAACCGTGATTGTGATTGAGTGATTCTGGATGTTTTGGTTGATGGTGAAGGTCTAGAACGATTCAGAGAGTACCCAACAATTGATTGGCACCTTTGGAATGGCTTGAATCGATGGAAATCATGGTCTACAAGTCACTTGAATGTCACTAATTTTTGAGGTTTTGCTAGGGTTCTTGAGGCAATAATTTCGTGTCCTTGGCATCTGGCATCCTAATATATATATAAGTGATGGAATTAGGTCAACAAATTCGATCAAGAATCAAGCTTTGAATGCAAGAATATTTAATTGGAAATCAACACCAAATCTTTCTTTTTTGGATTCAATCATGTTCAATCTCATGCCAATCAAATATTTTTGAAATTGCCAGCTTATAATGAGTTGCTTGGACCCCAAGAAGCTTGGGTTTCCAGCCTTGCACTCATCATATTTAATTTTGTATTTTATTTTAATTAAAATTGAATTAAAATGAAACAATCCAAAAATAAATAAAATAAATAGGACCATGGCGTGTGGATGGGCTTTAGAAGCTCTTGGCAATGTTAGAAACAAGTTTGAATCAAAGAAATATAGGCCCATTTGGAAAATTTCCATGTTTAGTCAATATTTTCTTCATGCACTTCTTCAAATTTACCAAACTTGCCCAAGTCATAACTTGATCAATTTTTATCATTTGAGAGTATTCTTAGACTTTTTAGAAAGTTCAAGATGTCCTCTAAGAGCTCCTTATAGTTTCATCTTCATTGAAGCTTCCATGTTCATGTACACATCTTTAGAAAAGATGACTTTTTGTTGACTTTTAGAAGGACCTATAATGTCCTGATCCATAACTCTCAAATGAAGCATTTCTTGCCAAAGCTTGTCAGACACAAAGTTGTAGAGAATTGAATTCCCTTCAAAATGAGCTCTGGTGGCAAAATTTCTGATGAACTATGTGAAAGTTATGCTTGGTCAAAGTTCCGTTGACTTTTTATCAAAAACCTTAATTTAGAAACTTTGACTTTTGACCATTCCTTGAATTTTCTTGATGAATGATGATCAACCCTTGATCAAATGATGAATATAACTTCAAAATCTTGATGTTGACCAAATATGATGAAGTTTGACTGTATGTTGACTACAATTGACTTTTTGTCAAATGCAACTAATTATCAACCATATGAGCAATTGACTGAGCAAACTTGAGTTGTGAGGCTTGAAACTTGACATGGTGACACCTTGAGACATGATGATCACTTGAGGTATTAGAACTTAAATTTGACTTGAGATAATTAAAACCCTAGTTGTGGGTTGATTGCTTAGGAAAGGGTTCATCTGGTCAACTCTTGAGGAACTCTTGTGTATGGAGATGTGTATTAACTTGAAAAATAGGAGGGAAAATTTTAGGGTATAACAGTTTCCCTTGTTCAATCTTCTTGTACCTAAAGTGTTAGATTGGTATGCTTGCGTTTCGTGACCTGAAGGTAGAAGATGATTGAACACTCGAGTGCCCCTGAAATTTGCACTCTCTGATGTAGGGAATGAGACCGTCAGTTGACGGTGTACTGGAATAGGCTTATAGATGCCATTTAGAGAAGCTAATGCTGGGGAGTGAGTTGTACGTTAGACTCTATGCTCGTCTTTGATGGAGGTAATTAGCATGCATTGATATTTAACCAGATATGCAACATTCTGCAGATGGAGAGATAACAACATGTAGTTGGAGATGGGCTTAAAGATGCCATCCGAAGAGATGAGGATGCGTAGTCGGAGATGGGCTTAAAGATGTAATCCATAGTAATTGATGATAAGGGAGCGTCAGAATAAACCTTCATCCTGGTTTTATCTGAGATAAGCATTCGTCAGGATGTAGATAGTTTTCCCGTCTTGTTTCGAGTGTTAATTTGTTGCCTGCTGGTAAACCCGTCTAGTTTCGGGACTTCATACTATTATGGTCGTACATATAGTTTTCCCGTCTTGTTTCGGGAATTAATCTTTGACCGTATGTCTGGATATTTATGAATAATTTTAGCCGGTTTAAGAATTTAAACTTGAAAAAATGAGGTTATTTTTATGCACATTATAATGCATGCGAGTGTGTAATGATGCTCGAGAATGATACATGCACATGTTATAATTTTTATAAATAATGTATGAATGTAGACGTTATGATATTTTAAAACATATCCATCTTAAAAAAGATGGGAATGTTCTGCTGGGGATCTTCGACTCCTGCTTGGGGATATAGTTGTTGGAGACCCTGACTTGGGGTAAGAGAGATGTGGATTCCTCCGATGCACTATCTGACCAAGTTTCGGGTCTGGATATTGATGTTGTTGGAAGATGATAATACTTGAGTGATACTCAGCTGGGGATGAATATCTTGTGTATAACCCTTATTGGGCAATGATGTGGTTTTGAATAACCTATTACTGCTCAGAGACTGACATAATAAGTTGATTGATGATTTGTTACCGCCCAGGGACCAATGTAACAAAGTTGACGTTCACTGCACAGGGACTGACATGACAATGTAGATGATCATAGTTGGGGGACTGATGTGATGAATAGATAATCACTACGCGGGGACTGACATGATGAGTTGAGATGATCACTGCTCGGGGACTAACGTGATGAGTTGAGAATGTAGATAATCACTGCTTAGGGACTAACATGATGAATAGATAATCACTGCGCAGGGACTGATGTGATAAGTTGAGATGATCACTGCTCAGGGACTGATGTGATGAGTTGAGATGATCACTGCTCGGGGACTAACGTGATGAGTTGAGATGATCACTGCTCGGGGACTAACGTGATGAATTGATATGATCACCGCTCGACTAACATGATGAGTTTATAGATGACCTGTTACTACTCGGGGACTAATATAACAAGGAGAAATGTAGATATTGTAAGTGAACAATCCTGTTGTGGATAGGAAAATATAGTAATCTTGTTGGAGAGATCCGTCTCTATCGAGGGAGTGATGGCTCAATGGGAATTGTAGAGATTATTCCATGGGAATATTTCTGTGAAACTTACTCTGCAGGGATGTGTTGGTGACTTAGGTTGTCATCTCAATTCCTCGAGCCTGTGTTAACTGCTGTTTCTTTTTTCTCTTCGTGTATTTGTGAACAGATGTTTATTGTCAGATGCATATAATCATTCAAAGCAATCATTGGACTTTATGCAAACAAAACGGATAAAAGTAAAGAGTTTGGAATTGGAAAAGAAGAATTATATTAATTTTGAAAAGTAGGCCTATAGGCAGGTAGTTCGTATACAAAGATATAAATATCCTAGTAAGAGGAAATTGTCAGAAACATTTGGAAAATAGTAAAAGCTATGTGGAAACAATCTTGTCGAGTTTCAACTCTGCTATTGCTTATATATTTTCGACTATCTCATCTCCTTGCTTCTAGAAGAAGGTGACTGAATTGATCTGCGCCATTTGAAGATGACAACAGTGTAGTCTGTAAGTAGATGATATTGACGGGACATAGTCATACGCTTTAATCCCTAACTTTTGCCTAGACCGTCCTTTCGGGTATTCAGTCTGCCGGGTGTACATTTTTTAGATATGTCCCTAATTTTTTCCTGAACCCTTTTGGTTCACCAGGACGCCATTATATTTTCCTAGACCAGTCAACCTAGCGGTTCTCGTTTGTGCGTAGTATTTTTTGACTATGTTTACATTCATAGGATGCGGGAAGTCTTCTACATCCATGGTGCTCAGTATCATAGCTCCACCAAAAAATATTGTCTTGACTAAAAATGGTCCCTCATAGGTGGGATTCCATTTGCCCCTGGGATCACCTTGCGGTAGGATGATACGCTTGACAACTAGATCGCCAACTTGGTACACTCGATGCTTGACTTTCTTATTGAAGGCTTTGATCATTCGTTTTTTATATATCTATCCATGGTAGATAGATGGAAGTCGTTTCTCATCGATCAAGTTTATCTGGTCAAATCGAGTCTGGACCCATTTGTCTTCGTCTAACTCTGCATCTTTCAATACTCTGAGTGAAGGAACTTGAACCTCAATGGGTAGAACAACTTCTATACTGTATACGAGAGAGAACGGGGTTGCCCCTGTAGATGTTCGTACTGAGGTGCGATAACCGTGAAGAGCAAAGGGAAACATCTCATTCCAATCCTTATACGTCACTGTCATCTTCTGTATAATCGTTTTAAGATTCTTGTTGGCGGCTTCCACCCTGCCATTCATCTTTGGATGATATGGAGAAGAGTTGTGATGCTTAATCTTGAATTGCGTGCAAAGTTCGGTGATCATTTTGTTATTGAGATTGGTACCATTGTCTATGATAACCCTTTTGGGGACACCGTATCGGTAAATGAAATTATGTTTGATGAGTTGAGCCACAACATTCTTGGTAACAGATGCAAACGAGACTGCTTCTACCCACTTGGTAAAGTAATCGATAGTAACAAGGATGAAACGGTGTCCATTAGAAGCGGTCAACTTGATTTCTCTAATCATATGAATGCCCCACATCACGAAAGGCCAAGGAGTTGTTAGGACATTAAATAGAACTGGAGGAACATGTACTTTTTCTACGTATATCTGATATTTGTGACAAGATCGAGAGTATCGATAACAATCAGCTTTCATAGTGGACCAGTAGTAACCTGCTACGAGAATATTTTTAGCCATTGTATGTCCGCCGGAATGAGTACCAAAAGCGCCTTTATGCAGCTCTTCCATAATTCGTTCGTCTATCTTCTGATCTACACACCGAAGTAAGGAAAAGTCATGGTTGCGTTAGTATAAGATGTTGTTACTGAGAAAGAACTTGGCAGTGAATCTTCTTAGAAACTTCTTATCGTTTACAGATGCCCCTTCAGGGTATTCTTGGGCCTCGAGATACTTCTTCACTTTGTGGAACCAAGGTTTATCTTCTACTCCTTCAGTATCAAGTTTGCAATAGTACGCTGGTTCGTCTAGTCTTTCAATGGTGATCTGAGAAGCTTCGTTGTCCCATCTGACTTTGAACATGGATGACATAGTAGCTAACGCTTCTTCCAGTTGATTCTCTTCTCGTGGAGTATGTTCGAAAGTGATTTCTTTGAAGTAGAGGATCAGATTCAACACATGTTCTTGGTATGGAATGAGATTCAGATGTTTCGTGTCCCATTCACCCTTGATCTGACTAATCACCAAAGCTGAGTCTCCATATATTTGCAAGAATTTGTTCCTCAAGTCAATAGTAGCTTTGATACCTATAATGCATGCTTCGTATTCAGCCATATTGTTGGTGCAGTCGAAACATAATCTGGAGGTAAAAGGTGTATGGCCACCTTTAGGATATATGATAACATCGCCTATACCATTGCCAAGTGTGTTAGATGCTCCATCGAATACCATGGTCCATCGGGATTCTGGCTCAGGTCCTTCATTCGGTCTAGGCTCTTTGTGTGTCTGTATAGCCCTTTCCTCTTGCTGTAGTAATCTGGAAAGTTCTCCTGGCACTTCACAATATTCCTCACCTTCATCTTCGGCTTGGTAGATCGGATTATCGAAGTCATACTTAGCAATAGCAGAGTCATTATCGACGAGATCCGGAGTGCATGTGGATTTGCAGTTTATTACGTGGGTGTGTGTAAGAACACATAACTTTTGAAAAGTGATAAAGTAAAAATAAAGACAAAGAGTACAATATTTTAATGCAAAAGTCCAATGATTTATTGAATGAGAATATGCGAATGACAAATAATGACCCTCACAAATGAGCCATTATTCCCCGGGAAAGGCACTAGGCTTAAAGTCTTATTGTTCGAAATTATAAAGCATAAAAGCATAAAATAGAAAAAAATTACTCCTGTCTAAAGGAGATTGGCATAACATCCTTAGCCATCCAATTGTCGAGTCCATTGCAAGGAGTTGGGAAGATCCAATTGTTGATGTCGAAGTCACCATCATTGTCTTCTATAGCATGAACTTCATTCTTATTGATGCGGAATAGAGGTCCAACGGCACCTTCGCGGTGTATCATTTTCAAGCCTTTAGAAGTGAAGCCTAAACCAGTCTTGTCAGATTTGAATGGGAAATCGGGAAGCTGACCCCAAATAGTACAACCTCCTTCTTCAACCACAACTATGGCGTCCTTTAGCGAGGCCATCTTCGGTGGAACTCTAGTAATCTTAGGAGTGACTGGAGAGTCGACAGGCATGACTTGTGGAACTACTTCTAAAGATTGATAGGGAGTCTCGAAAAATTCGCCATCCATTCCAATGTATCGAAATGATTGCAGATGGCTTACCATATATTTTTCCTCTTTGCATACTGTAACGATCTTCCCCTTCACTGGGTACTTTAACTTCTGATGTAGGGTAGAGGTAATAGCGCATGCCCCATATATCCAAGGGCGTCCGAGCAGGCAAGAATAAGATGGACGAATATCCATCACAAAGAAAGTAGAGTCAAAAGTCTAAGAACCCACTTTGATTGGCAGGTTGAGCTCCCCAAGCACTGTTCTCTTCGAACCATCAAAAGCTCTTACAATTATGTCACTAGGTCTCATGACTACTTCTTCGACATCGAGTCTATCAAGAGCAATCTTTGGTAGGACATTCAGAGCTGAGCCAATATCCACCAATACATGGGATAATGTGGTGCCCTTTGTAATACGGTAGGAGAACTGACTTTGAGATTTATTTTGCTTTTTATCGCAAATGTTGTGGATAGCAAGAGTCGCCACCGACTTTTCTTTTATCCAATTAAGGGAAGGTGAAAAGAACAGAAAAAGACCTTCGTTAGATTCTGAGTAAGGGAGAAGGTTATGAAAAGGGAAGGTATTAACACCCCTTTCCATCCGTAGTTATCTACGGGCTCTTAGTTGCTTTTAGATCACGTTAAAATTTGCTTTCTGTGTGTGTATTTGATAAAATGTTTTGAAAAAGGCATTTCGTTTTGACTTCGTAATGATTCACGCTGGAATGTATACGAAGTGTTTGAAAATGTTTTGTTTTGAAAAGTGTTTGAACTTTGACAAAAGTGTGAGGTGTGAAAAGTATTTTGATAGAGCAAGCAACTAAAAGTCTTATTACCTACTCAGAACGGTCGTTTTCGTGTTGTTTTACGTTCCTTTAGAATAGTGTTATCCATACCATTAGTTGGTAGGTAACCCTATTCGTTGGATGTAAAGGGACATTCGAAGGGACATCGGATGGTCATAGAAGGCAACTTGTAGGAGTATCCTAGCACATTCGAAGGGACGATCATCACTTTTCGTAGGCAACAATCGAGGGACGAGATCATGTTTTCGTAGGCCACGTCGAGGGACTCATGATCTTTTATTCGAAGGGACTATGATGATATGTTTGTAGGCAACGGTTCTAGGATACCTCTATGTTCGAGGGACTTGACCATTTATTCGAAATTCAACAAGAGATAATTACCCCAAGGGGTGTGTCATACCCTAATTTTTGACCTAATATACCACCTTACATATGCATCACTGCATCACTAATAGTTCATAATAGAATAGATCATGTGTGGCTTCTAGAAGTCAAAATCAGGGTTTCATCAAAATTTCATCTGTTCAAGAGGTGACCAATTAGTGTTTGAGTTTCCACTCACCTCAATTGGTCTATCTTTATCAATCATCAACAAATGATCTTCAGATTCCCAACTTTTTCTCATGATCTATCAAGAATCGACCAATTAGGGTTTTTATCGAGGATAGTGAATCATTGATTTTCTGATCAATGAATGACCTATTTGCTTGGAGATTGATCTTAACATCCTCAATGCAATATCTTGACCTAATTTTTTGATTCAAAACATCACATAAGTTCACATTTTTCATCAGACAAATTCTGAATCGTCTGATAAAAATTCATCTGCACAAAAAAGTCAAACTTTGACTTTTAGTCAACTTTTTCAAGGCCAAACTTTTTCAATCATAAAAACATTTCAAATGATCCATCATGATCATAAAAAATCAAGAAATTTGAAAAAGTCAACAAAAAAGTCAAATTTGAAAAATTTCTAACACTAAGAAAAATTTGCAAGTGTTAGAAAAACATGTTTTTTCCAACTTTCATGGCAATTTTTCACATATTTCCATTTGGAATTATAAAAAACTCAAAACATGAAAGTTGTAGCCCTTGTTACAAACTTTCCAAAATGTCCAAGAACTTGCAAAACCATTTTGTCTAGCTATACTTTTGATTTTGAAACATAGAGCTCCAAAAACCATGGATTTCAAGTTCATATTTCAAAGTTACAAGTCATTTTTTGCAAATCCTCCTTCTAGAAGCCTTGTCACCAAGTTGAGATAGGTTAGAGCTGATAAAAATCAGATGAGAAGTAATTATGAGGGAGATAAGATCAAGTGAGATTTTAACCATGGTTAAAAGAATATTCCATTTGCATTTATGGTAAAAATGTCTTTCTTGCCCTTGAAGGCAAGTTGTTCAATTTCAAGCCAATCTTCTCTACTTACCATTCAAAATTCTTGACCTATAAATAGAGTTCATTTCCTCAAATTCAAACCACACCAAAGCTATGCAAATCAAGCTTTCATTCTTTCTTTCTTAAATTTCAAGTTTCATAGTTCAAAAGTGAGGATTTTGCATTTTTCAAATCTTGTAAAAAACTGAGAGAAACTTGGTGTCTAACATGTTCTAAACTCAAAATATAACTTGTCTAAGACTTAAAATCAACTCAAGAACAACTAAAAATCAGAATCATTGTTCAAAATTTCAAAACTTGCAAAACTTGTCTTAACATTCAAACTGTTATTTTGCTCGAGCTAACTGAGATTTTATCATTCAAACATCATCTATACACTTCATATGAATGATACATATCATTATCCCTGACCTGTAACACCTCTAACCACGAATTCGAAGTTCACATCAAGCATATGCAGTTGGACTTGGGTAGAGAGTTCCAGGCCATTTCAGAGTGAGCATAGTGATCAAACACCTTCCATAAGGTTCAGTGGTGCTCCAGCCATCATCAAACATCAACTGGAAACACTCCAAGAAGGATTTCGATTTCAGTTTGAAGAGGTAAGTCACTCATACTTTGAACTCTTTGATTTCTGAATTACAGTTCAAAAAACGCTTGGCCATTTTGTTTCTGCACCTTCACTGATCATTAACCCTCAATCAATTGCTTAATTCCATGGCCATACACGATTTCATATTGAATTTCAGAATTAGGGTTCTTCGTGTTCTGGGAAAAATTAATCATTTAAAACTGAAAATAAATGAAATTAACCACCACCATCGTGTTCCTGGTTAAATTTAGAGCAAGTTTGATGTTTATAACTTTCATTTTCATCAAGAAACGAAGAATTTAGGATTGGATGAAGATTGGAGAAGATGAAGAACACTGCGCGCGTTTTCTTGTTTTCCAGAAATTCAAATATTCGTTTTATAATATAATTAAATGGAGTAAGTTATATGAATGGATGTATTACTGCCCCAGCGGTCGCCAACACGCTTTTCATGTCTCCTTTGCCCTGCCCAATGGTCCAGGGGTCGAATCCCCCTGAGACCATTTTGTCACTTTTTTTATCTTCTTCTTCACATTTTTTTACCAAACTTCAATACTTTCAAAAACCAATCAAAACTTCTCATTTTGAGATGATTTTTTGCACACTTGTCATTTAATATATCTATTTTATGATTATGTCAAAAAAATCCAAAAATATTTTCTTTTGATTATATTTTCATTAAGTCGAAAACGAGACATTTTAAGGAATTCTCAAGTACTTTTCAAAGATGTTCTTTCAAACTTTTGAAACTCGAAACTTTTTCAAACTTCTTGTGAATATATTTCATCTTTCAATAACATTTTCAAGACCTTTTCAAAACATTTCATCAAACTTACACACCTTTTTCCATGATCGATCCGATTTGAAGATAAAACCGAATCAGTTTTTTCCTCGAATTTCATAATTAATCATGGGCCTCCCTCACGGTGTAAGTCCCAATTCTTTTTATGTACATATTTATTTCCTTGTACATATCCAATTCTCTTTTGTACATATTAAAACTTTCTTTGTACATATTAAATCATCTTTGTAAATATTCAAAGCATAAACAAACTACTTTCGTTTGTTTTCATTCGCTTGTTTATACACCGATTCCATTGGTGATAAGAGAAGAATTATTCCCGGTAAAACTACTCTGAAAACCAATGGGCCTCCATCACGGTGTAAGTCCCAACCCTCCTATGTACATACTCATTTCCTTGTACATAATCACCCATTCGTGTACATATTCATTTCCTTGTACACATTCAAACTTGTAAATAATCAAGTTACACTTGCTTTAAACGTTCATTTCATACACTTGTTTATATTTTCTTCATAAACTCCTGTGAATACATATCACACACACACACACTTGTTTATATAACTGTCTAGTTATAACATGACAACTAGTTTAACAACTAAGGTCGCCTGCAGAGTTTAGCCTCCTCTTGGGCTTTGTACAAGATAACTCATTCATCTGAGTTAGCCTCCTCTTAGGCTTCATATAAGAAAACTCATTTACTGAGTTTAGCCTCCGCTTAGGCTTCATATAAGACAACACTCCCCTGCTGAGTTAGCCTCCTCTTGGGCTTCGTTCAAAAGAACTCCTTATTGAGTTTAGCCTTCTCTTGGGCATCAAACAAGAAAGAGACCAGGAAATCTCTTAACAGCCTCCTATTGGGCTTCCAATACAAAGAAACACCCGCTCTAGGATAGAACCCTGAGAGTATGATTTCCCGGTGAAATCACTCTTGAAATCCTAAGAGGATGGTTTCCCAGTGAAACCACTCTTAAAGCCAAAGCCAGCCATACCCTATAGCTTCCTCTTGAGCTTCATACAAGGACCCTCGATGACCCTCGGAATGCCTTCTCTTGGGCTAACAATACAAGGACCCTCGATGACCCTCGGATAGCCTCCTCTTGGGCTTACAATACAAGGACCCACGGGCTTCTTAAAAGCATCCCCCTAATCTAATCAATTTCTCCTAGAGATTTAGACCTTTATCATCTTTATGGAAGGAGTATCTCATCTATCACATCACATACAATCAAATCTTTTTCAATCTCTTTTCAAACAAAAACATCTCTTAATCGTAAGTGGTAACGCTTGTACACTCAAGCAAAACACCCAATGCTTATAATTAAAAGATTCAATCATTTTTCAAACATCTTTCTTAAACTCGTAAATGGTAACGCTTGTACACTCAAGCAAAACACCTATAACTTACGATGAAAGATTTAATCAATCAACCCTTTCAAAATGTATGTGATAAAATAGATTAGACACATTTTTCATTAAGATGACATTTGTCTTTGTCTCTTAATAACATCCCGTTGCTTCCACTAGCATAAGTGGGAACTACGATTGCTCTGACTTTCTCAACATCCCTTTGAGAATACGTAGGCACAAGGTCTCATCCTTGCCGAGCAAATTTCTTTCTCCCTCAGACCAAACAAACCATAGCTCCCTTTAGATCCGAGCTACAAATGCTCTGATTCCCATTAAGGGATATGTATGCAGAAGATCCCAATGATCTTTGCGAGCACAATAATAACAAAACCTAGGATCCCACATAATCTATCCTTCTTAAAATCCAAAGGAGAAACTTTCCCAATCATAGAAATAGCAATCTAAAACACACAAACATATCAAACATATTCATATATAAAGCTATGGATAACCATATATATTTAGGGTGTCACATCTATTCCCTTTATATAATAAACCCCTTTGCCCGGAATCTCCCCAATGCGTTACGTCTAGTTCGCGCTAGTCGTAATGCATATCATATCAATTGAGGGTATTGCAGCTTTCCCCTTTTTCATAATCATTTTTCTTGTGTTGGAAATAATAAAGCTTGATGCTCGCGGCATCTTTATAAACAAATCAAAAGAGTAAATCGTTTCGAGCTAGAGAATCCGAATTCAGATTCGATTCCCTCGCGCGTCACTTTTTAACGCGAACAGGGTGCATGTGTGAAAAGAGTGGGTTGAATTCAGATATGTTATCTTGGAATTAAAAGTGATCTATGTTCGTTTTTATCTTGCCATACACGCCTAATTACTAGCAGTTTATAGGGTGCAGAAAGTAAATTGCGGAAAGTAAAGTGCAGAAAAGTAAATGTTCTACGCTATTACATGGCTTTGGGGCAGTTACATAATATAAGAGTGCGGAAAGTAAAGGCAGAAAATGTAAATCTACGCTATTACATGATAAAAACTTTGCGACCTTTACATCCTTTCTAGAGTTGTAAATACGAAATAAGAAATAGATAATCAGAATAAGAAGAAAATGTTAGCAAAATGTTTTGGAAATTAATAGAAAAGGGTTTTTAGGTTAGTAATGATAATTAGATGATAGAGTAATTTTTTGGGAATTTTTTGGATCGTCTTTGATACGGAAAAATAATTAAAAGTCTATTTAATGGTTAATTAACAATTAATTAAAATATGCATGCAAAAATATTAATTTTTATGTCAAAAATTAAACAAACATTTTTCTGATTAAAATGCAAAAAGAAAATATTTGAAGAGAAAATAAATTAAAAGGAAAATAATATGGAAATAAGAAGAAAATATGTTAGTGGGCATAGTGATAAAAAAGAATTTCAGGAGCCAGGGATCGAACCCTTGTCCTCTCCTTCACATGCACGCGCCTTTTGCCATCTGAGCTGGGGTGTCTAGCTGTTTGGATAATGAAACAAATACGTTATAAGCGAAATTCAAAACTGGAAATATTTAAAAAGGCAAAACGCGCGCGTCCTTCTTCTTCCTCGTTTCGAACCAGGCTTTTACCTACGGATTTTTGGTCGTAGCTAAAGCCTATAGTGACGGCTTCGTCCGTCACTATATCACCTGCAAATTTCCAAAATCAAATACAAGCAAAATAAATTCATTGTGAGTACATAGATCGATTCGTTTTGGCCTCCTGAATACGATGGTACCCTTAGTTTTGTCCAATTTTGCCTAAATCATCTGATCCCAATTTGAAGCTCAGAAAACCTAACAATGGAAGGTTACGATTCCGGGGTCTAAACTCAAATTAATCTATACAGAAACATTCCAAACATCAAAACGAACAAGAATATGCAATCAAAATGTATTTATAATGCATGAATCATAGAAATCGAAATTGGATAAAAGTTGTGCAAACCGTGAGTGCAATTTCGTGATTCTTGATGTTTTTGTGATCTGTAAAGGTCTGGAATGAATCAATGAACCTCCAGGAACGTGTTTGGATGCTTAGAATTGGCTGAATCGAAGCAAAACCAAGGCTGAAAGTTGCTTGAGAGACACAGATTTTTTGAAGTTGGTAAGGGTTCTTAGAGGCGGAATTTTCGTTCCTGGGTCATGTGAATGCATTGTGTACTTATAGTGGATGGATTTAGGTCAAGAATCATGAGGAAATAATGTACCAATCAATGAGAAAATATTTGATTTGGTATAAAACCAAATATTGCCTTTTTGATCAAATTTCAATCAATTCTCTTGCCAATCAATGCCAATTTCGAATTTTCCAGCTTGTGTGGATTGCTTGGACCTCAAGAATGAGAGAAAAATCCAATTTGCATTTAATTTTGATTTTCTACCTTTTATTTTAATTTAATTGGCTTTTAAATGATTAAAATCCAAAATAAGTAGAAAATAAAAGATAAAATTCGTGGCCTTGGGCTTGGAGGTTCCAAATTAGCTGAGGAACAAGTTTGAACCAAGAAAAGTTAGGCCCATTTGCAAAATTTTGGCTTTTGTCAAGTATTTCTCTTTATGCACCTCTTCAAAAATGCTCAACTTGTCCAAGGTGTATCTTGCTCAATTTTTAACATTTTTGGGTTTTCTTGGACTTTTTAGAAATCTCTAGATGTCCTCTAAACAATCTCTTTGGTTTCATCTCAATTGGAGTTTCCATGCTCAATAACACTTCTTTACAAAAAGTTGACTTTTTGTTGACTTTGAAAAGGACCAGTAATGTTTTGATCCATATCTTCCAAATGAAGCATTTTCTGACCAAGCTTGTGAGGCATGAAGATGTAGAGAATTGAATTCTCTTCAAAATGAGAGGTTGTGGAAAAATTTCTGATAAAGTATGAGAAAGTTATGTCTGGTTAAAGTTCTGTTGACTTTTGTCTGAGAAAGCCCAATTTGAAAACTTTGACTTTTGATCAAATCTTGAGTTTTCTTGATGAATCATGATCAACCCTTGATCAAATGATGAATATTACTTCAAAATATGGATGTTGACCAAAAACTATGAAGTTTGACTGTATGTTGACCACAGTTGACGTTTTGTCCAATACAACTAATTTTCAACCATCTGAGCAATTGTTTGAGGAAACTTGACTTGTAAGGCTTGAAACTTGACATGGAGATTCTTTGAAGCATATGATGAGGCATGATGACAATTGGAAGTGTTGGAAACCACCTTGATCTGAGAATAGCCAAACCCTGGTTTGGGTTGATTGCTTAGGAGAGGGTTTGTCTGGTCAACCCTTGTGCAACCCTTTGGTATGGGTGTATGAGATGTATTGAGAAGTAGGAGGGAAAATTTTGGGGTATGACAGCTGCCCCTGTTTAATCCTCTTGTACTGGAAGGGTTAGATTGGGATGCTTGCCTTTCGTGACCTGGAGGTAGAAGATGATTGAACACTCGAGTACACCTGAAAATTTGCACTCGCCGTTGATTGACGATGTATGGGAATGGGCTTACAGATGCCATTTGGAGAAGCTGGAGACTTTACTGGGGAATGATTCGTACATTACACTCAAGAACGTCGCTTGAATAGGAGAATTGTCGGAGATGGGCTTAAGATGCCATCCGGAGAGACTGATGCTGGGGAACGAGCCGTACGCTAGGCTCTGTAGATATTCCTGAAAGTATAAGGGAGCATAGAGATGGGCTTAAGATGGGCTTAATATGCCTTGTGAAATCCTTGGGTATGGATGTATGAGATGTCTTGAGAAGTAGGAGGGAAAATTTTGGGGTATGACACCCTTACACTCTATAGAGACGTGGAAGACTTTGTTGTGTTTCCTCCCGACAGGAGTTAGATTAGCATCAGAAAACCCCAAGTTGTTGTCTGTGGTCAGACTAGCAATAAAACTTTCGAATTGGTCAGCAGAAGTGTCTTGCGGTATGTGAGCATTCTTTAGAAACTTCACCAAGGATTTAGCATGAGCCTCGGAGTACAAAAACAGTGCTAGCATAGAAATCTTTGATGGGGTTTGTCCCAACTGCTTTACAACATTGTAGTCGCTCTTCTTAATGATCTTTAGAATTTCCTCCATCTCTTCCTTGAAGGTACCTTCAGCAACTTCCTTTGGTATTTCTGTCTGAACAAGTTGAGTCACTTTCTCTTTCCCTCGAGCCTCGGGAGTTGGTTCAATAGCAGGAATGCGAACAGGTGCAGTAGTATACTTTGGAGGAGAGATATCTGGGAAAAAACACTCTTCTGGTTCTGGTTACTTTGCTTGATCTGGTGATATTGTCAATATCAAGATTAATGGCTTCCATTGTACTTTCTTCGATGACCAATGGTTCTTGCTTGACGCCATAGTAGTAAACTTCGGCTCAATAATTCCAAGGTACAACTTTTTCAGAGGAATATGGAACTAGACTGGGTGAGGTAATAATCAGAGGTTCCATTCTAGGTGTAGGGTCGGCAGAGGTGATCCTTATTGTGTTCACATCACCATATTCTTCGGGATACTTGTCATCTCCCTATCCGGTTGTTTTGATGTCTTCAATTGCAATCTTGTAGCTTTCAGGGGCGGTATATTTCACCATGAAATCAAATTTACCACTTGGCTTCCCCAAGGTATCCCAGAGTTCTGGTATGGCTTCTTCTATGCTTACGTCTTCAATTTTCAAGTTCTTGGAAACATTTTTGCACAAACTCTCTACATACGGAGTCTTTATGAATAAAACTTCTCGGTTGTCTATCATGCGTTGAACACCTCACTTTAACCAGGTACATCCATTGGGCTCCAACGTGCAGTAACGACAGTTGTCAAAGCATCCTGGAAATAGATCAGCTTGTAGCAGATTCTTCTTAACAGTCATCAAGGGAGTGGTTAACTCATTCACAACAAAAACATATGAATCATTGTCAATGGCGTTGGTACTCTTGCCATGATCGGGCATTAGTGCGCTGATAACATTTGGGATTTCGATAGGAGGGTCGAATTCAATTTCCTGAGATTCAATCATGTCTTGGATCTTGTTCTTCATGGCCCAACAGTTGTTGGTGTCGTGCCCTGGGCTATTGGAGTGGTATGCACATCTTGCATCAGGGTTGTACTTTGGAGAGGATGTATTGACATGCTGAGGAGGATCTTTCAAAGTAATCAGCTCTACTTTCAACATGTGTTGTAATGCTTGAGACAACAACATGTTGATCTTCATAAATTGTCTTCTTGGCGCGTTCTTTCTATGCACGTTATCTTGTTGAGGTTGCACTGACGTGGGATTGGATATCAGGACTGCCCATATAGATTGATGGCGATCACCTTTGTCACAGTTCTTCTGACCATACACATCATTGGCTTCTTTCTTCCCACCAAAAGATCTCTTCGCAGCATTTGAAGATGTTTCAACTTGAATCTTTTCACTCTTGATTCCAACTTCAATACGTTTGCCTGTCAGCATCAACTCGGTGAATCCGGTTGAAGAGTTTCCAATTAGGTGATTGAAGAATGGGTATGTCAGTGTTCCCATAAACATGTCAACCAATTCCCTATTAGGCAAGGGTAGCTGGACTCTGCCTGCTAGATCTCTCCATTTCTGGGCGTACTCTTTGAACTTCTCATCACGGCCCATAGACATATTCTGCAGTTCCATACGGGTTGGTGCTAATTCATCATTATACTGGTACTTCTTGTAAAAAGCATCTGCTAAATCATTCCAAGTATGAATGTGAGTATTCTCTAGCTGGTAATACCACTCTAACTGTGCTCCGGACATACTCTCTTGAAATAAATGCATCCACAATTTCCTGTCAGCAGTGTGTGGTTGAATCTTCTTAACATAGGACTTCAGATGAAGCTTTGTATAATAAATACTATCGTACTTAGAAAAATTAGGAACTTTGACCTTGCGGGTAATGACCACTCCAGGAACCAGGCTTAAATCGTAAAAATTCAGTCCTGACATTTTCAGATTTTCCATAGTATTCAGACAATTTTCGAGTGGCTTATACTTCTCATCATCAAGAGGATACTGCTCGCTCATATAGTCTTATTCTTCTTCTTCTTGAGACCCATGATGGCTTTGTTCATTGGCCTTGACGCTACCTTCAGTTTCACCGCTTTTTTCTGAGAATTCGAGAGCCATTTCTGCTAAAATAAACAAGGAGAGAATAAGAAAACTGGTCTTCAGAGTACCTATTATGAAATGATATGCTATGATATCCAATGTTATGCAATGCAATGTTTTCGAGGACCTTAGGAATTTAAATTTGGTAAACAAGCACAAAAAAACTTTTAATTAGTCTGATTGGTAATACAAAAGAAAGTTTAAGTACAAAAATAAAATTCCTAATGCTTAGGCCTCCCATGGGAACTTCCTCTTTGTGTTGACGTAGGTGTTAATGCTCTGTTCTTCGTGAAGTAGTTTCATTAGATCCAATACTCTTTTCTCGCTTGCATAGCACTGAGCTTCAAATGTATCCCTTTCTTCTTTAAGTTGAATCGAGGATCTCTTCAATTCTTCAAAATCAGTAGGCATGTCTGGATGGAGAATGGTATAAGACTCATCGCTTTCAACAACAGGTTCCATAATTACTGGTAGAATAGAAGCATATGGCATCATGAGATTTTGAGTGCGATCCCGCACCTATTTGAGGTAAGATTCCCTAGGAATAGAATTTTTATGCCCCAAGGTCTTGGTATCAGTTTTCTTTACCATGCCCCAAGCATGCACAAATCTTCGACGGTAACCTTGGAGACCATTGTCGTAATCAAATACAATGCCTTGGATAAGCATGTCATGAGGACCATCTCTTCGAGCATAACCAAATTGTCGTAGCGCTAAAGAAGGGTTATAAGTGATACCTCCCCTTATGCCAAGGAGTGGTACATTAGGGAATTCTCCACAACACTCAATGAAAGTGAAGCCTTTTTAGAGTAGAGACACTAACAGATATCGGAATGAGATAGTGAAATCAACCTTTGAGACCACTTCAAACCTTGATCATTCTTCATCACTGACTGAGGAAGGTGCGAAATAAACCACCTGGATAATAACGGTATGCAACACATGAGAGTTCCTTGTCTCTTCATAGTACGAGTGTGGAGAGAATGTAGAATATCTCCGTGTAAGGTAGGCACATGATTATGAGTGAGGAATATCTTGATGGTGGTCACGTCTATGAATTAATCTGGATTAGGGAATAACACCAAACCCTGGATTAGCAAAGCCAAAATGTCTTCGAAAGCGGGGAAACTCATAGCCTTTAAGAAATCTCGAGCCTTCTTTATCAGAAACTTAGCAAGCAAACCCTTAACTCCACATCTTGTTTCCCAATTAGCTTTAATGTCTGCCCGTTTTAGGTGTAAAGCTGCTGTAATGTCTTCAAACCTCAAAACTTTTTCTGAACCGGTGAAAGGTATCTGATTAAGAATGGGTATCCCAAGTAGCTTAGAGAATTCTTCCACTGTAGGTACCAACTGATAATCTGGGAAAGTAAAGCAATGATGCTTCGGATTAAAGAACTGGAATACGACGCTCATCATATTTTCTTCAAAACCGGAGGTAACCAAGTCGGGTAGATAACCATGTCTTTTGATGAACTGAGAGTGGTCGGGAACTTCTGAGACTAACTCCTTGAGTTGAGAAGGTATACCCACGAAGTTGATTTGGATAGTCTTCCTGGAAGCCATAACCCTACAACACAAAGAAAAATTAAATCCCTAGGTCCTTGAAATGGTTAGAAATGTTATGATGATATGATGTTATGATGTCATTTTTAAAAGCACACACAAGCAATTTACAAAATAGCCTAGGTTTAAGGCTTGCATGAATTATAAGTGTCTACCCTACCGGAGTTTAAGTTGTTTCAACCTATCCTACAATAGTAACCGGGTTCTAGGAATCTCATATCACAGATCTTTCTCACAGGCTTTATTTCAGTACGAATACCGAATGGTTGTCCGAAACATCTCGAAAGTCGAATCTCAATGAGCGTAGCATCGAGTATCAACCAACCTCAGTCTACACCGAAGTCGACTATCTCATTACCTTCTAATGGCCAAGATGGATCAAATAGGATTATAAAAGTTTAGTTAGTGCTTGATGACACTAGGCAATGCCAAATATTTCCTCAACTGAACATGAGGAACATCAGGACATCCAAAGTGTCGCACTAACTGTAGCAATCATTTTAACTGTTTCGGTCTACGCCAGACAATCGCAATGATCTATTGCTACTTACCTAAGGAAACCTTGATCCGAGTGTAGGATCCCCCACAAATATAATACCCAAGAAACCCTTAAAAGTAAATCAGACAAGGCAAACAAAAAGCGATTAAAAGTGATCTAAAACCCTAAGGTAACCTCTCTTTGGGTGTTCTCCCCAGCAGAGTCGTCAGTTCTATAATATGGTGGGAGAACTGACTTGTTTGTTTTGCATTTTGTCGCAAATGTTGTGAATAGCAAGAGTCGTCACCAACTTTTCTTTTATCCAATAAAGGAAAGGTGAAAAAAACAGGAAAGACCTTTTATTGATTCTGAGTACGGGAGGTAATTACGAAAAGGGAAGGTGTTAGCACCGTTCCATCCGTAGTTATCTACGGGATCTTAATTTCTTAGCTCACTTTTCAAAATTTTCTTTCTGTGTGTGTGTGATTTGAAAAGTATTTTGAAAAGTATTTGAAAAGTATTTCACTTTAACTTCGTAATGATTCTTGTATCAGTCCACAAGAATGTATACAAAGTGTTTGGAAATCTTTCTTTGAAAAATGTAACTTTGTAATGATTCTCGTTGGAATGTATACAAAGTGTTTGTTTGAAAAATATTTTTGAAGAGAGTGTGAGGTGTGAAAAGTAGTTTTTAATTGGATTGAAGCAAGCAATTAAAAGTCTTATTACCTACTCAGAAAGTCGTTCTTGTTATTTTCCTTCTCCTTTAGGATATCGCTATCCATACCATTAGTAGGTAGGTAACTCTATCCGTTAGGTGTGAAGAGACAACCATAGGGTTATCGTAAGGTCATAAAAGGCAACATTGTAAGGATACCTTAGCAATTTGAAAGGACGAACATCACTTATTCGTAGGCAACAACCGAGGGACGAGGTCATATTCCGTAGGCAACATCGAAGGGTCATCGAAGGACTACGATCTTTGTGATGGTTTTTGAATCGAGGGTCTTTTCTAATGGTACCCCTACGTTCGAGGGACATGACAATTTTTATTCCGAAGGCAACAGAGAGGATACCCTAGAGGGTGCAAGTGTGAAAGTAGTGTGTTTGATTCAGATATTTTATGTTGATTATTAGGGTGATCTAAGATTGATTTTAGATATTGTCATGCAATTCTATTAGCCATACATCTAATAAGTGTATATGTATAGGAAATAAAGGTGCGGAAAGTAAAAAGAGCGGGAAAGTAAATCCTAAGCTATTACAGGGCTTTGGGGCAGTTACATAATAGATGTGCAGAAAGTTAATGCGGAAAGTAAACCCTAATTAAGCTATAACATCCTGTGAGCAGATAAATAATTTATAAAAAATGCGAGGAATTGTAAATCTATGCTATTACAACCTGGAATCAATTACAATAAAAGGAAAAGTACTGAGAAGTGGAATAAATTAGAGCAAGAGATAATAATATTAGGAAAAGATTTGTGTTAGTAAAAAAATGTTTGAAAATTAGTAAAAAGAGTTTTGATGTTAGTAAAAAATGTTTAATAGAGAAAAACTATTTTTTTTTTGTGAATTTTTGAGTTGATTTTAATAAAGAAAAATAAATTAAAAAGTTATTTTAAGATTAATTAAACAATTAATAAAAAAATTAGGTCACAAATTAAATTAGGGTTTTTAAAACCTAAATCTAAAAGAAAAATATTATTTGTGTTTTTTTGTAGTATTTTAGAAAATATTTTAAAATAATTAAATAAATAAAATAAAATTCAAAAAGAAAATAAAAATAATCCAAAAGGGTTAGAAAACAAAGTAGCAAAAAATATGTGAAGACCTGGGGTTTGAACCTAGGTCCTGGGGGTCACGAACGCGCTCCTTTGCCATCTGAACTGGGTGTGCTAGCTATTTGAATTATGAAACAAATACAATATATAATAAAACAAAAATTTAAAATATTTGAATTAAAAAACGCGCTTTCGTGGAAGCTCGTCTTCCTCGTTGAGACACAGACTTTTACCTACGGTTTTCGTTCGTAGCCAAAGCCTATAGAGACCGTTTCGTCTGTCACTATATCACCTGCAATTTTCAAAATCAAAAGATATGCAATATAAATTCCAAGTAAGGGTGTGGATCGATTAGAAAACACCATCTGATCATGAGGGTACCATCAATTTGGTCCAATTTCGCCTATAGTCAAAGTCCATAATTCGAAGCTTAGAAACCCTAACAATGGCGTTTCTGTATACCTTCACTTAAACACCAATCGAACCATCCAGATAGCTTGCAAACATCATTCTAAACACAAATATGCAATCGAATCATGTTAAATATGCGTGTATGTACAAAATCGAAATTGAAAGAAAGGTGTGCAAACCGTGATTGTGATTTAGTGATTCTGGATGTTTTTGAAGGATGAAAAACACAAGAAAGGGGGGTTTGAATTGGGGTTTCGAAATCAAATTAAAATATACACAATTATTTTTATCCTGGTTCATTTGAACTCAAACTACTCCATTCCACCCGTCAAGGTGATTTTCCTCTCTCAACGAGGTCTTAATCCACTAATCAGATCTTGATTACAAACCACTAAGACCACTGCCTTAGTCTTATCAAGAACACCACAATTTGGTTTCTTAAGGAATTACAATTCACTAAAACAACTGTTTTAGTCTTCTCAAGAACACCATAACTTGGTTTCTCAAGGAATACAATTCTTAGACAATTACAAAAATGAGATTAATAATGCTTCTAGAAAGCTATATCACAACTGTGATTTTTACACAAGAATATTTTAGCACTTATGAAGTAATGAACGATTTGAATTTTCTTTTGTTGTTTTTGCGTGTGTTGATATGTTCGTTCTCTTCATAGATGAATCCTTTATACAGGTGTTCATGGAAAATATCTATTGGAGACATCTTAAGTTGTATATGTGTCATACCCCAAAATTTTCCCTCCTACTTCTCAAGACATTTCATACATCCATACTCAAGGATTTCACAAGGGTTGACCAGACAAACCCTCTCCTAGGTCATCAACCCAAACTAGGGTTTGGCTATCCTCAAGCCAGGATGAGCCTCCAACACTTCCAGTGGTCATCATGCCTCATCATATGCTTCAAAGAATCTCCATGTCATGTTTCAAGCCTTACAAGTCAAGTTTCCTCAGACAATTGCTCAGATGGTTGAAAATCAGTTGTGTTAGACAAAGAGTCAACTGTGGTCAACATACAGTCAAACTTCATGATTTTTGGTCAACATCCATATTTTGAAGTGATATTCATCAATAGATCAAGGGTTGATCATGATTCATCAAGAAAAATCAAGAATTGATCAAAAGTCAAAGTTTCTAAATTGGGCTTTCTCAGACAAAAGTCAACAGAACTTTGACGAAGCATAACTTTCTCATACTTTATCAAAAAAATTTCCACCACCTCTCATTTTAAAGAGAATCCAATTCTCTACAACTTCATGTCTCACAAGCTTGGTCAGAAAATGCTTCATTTGGAAGATATGGATCAAAACATTACAGGTCCTTTTTAAAGTCAACAAAAAGTCAACTTTTTGTAAAGAAGTGTTATTGAGCATGGAAACTTCAATTGATATGAAACCATAGAGGTTGTTTAGAGGACATCTAGAGCTTTCCAAAAAGTCCAAGAACACCCAAAAATGTTAAAAATTGAGCAAGATACACCTTGCACAAGTTAAGCATTTTTGAAGAGGTGCACAAAGAAAAATACTTGACAAAATCCAATTGTTTCCAAATGGGCTTATAATTTTATGATCCAAACTTGATCATAATATTATTTATGACCTCTTGATGCCTTTCCACGACCTTTTCCTATTTTCTTGATTTATTTTTGAATTTAAAAGCATTTAATTCAATTTTAAATTAAATAAAATATGAAAACAAGGTGTAAAACAAGTTGGGTTGGATTTCTATCAATCTTGAGGACAAAGGAAGCCCACAAGACATGCCAATTTTGTGCAAGCTCATACAAGGAAGAGAAAATCAAATTTTGGAAAGATTTGATGGAAATTAACAAGAAAATACTTTTGCATTCAAAGCCATATCTTTTTTCATTCTTTTTGATCAAATCTCTTGCATTATAAATACACAACACATTCACAAGACCAGAGGACGAAACCCTAGCCTCATGAAGCAAGCCTAATTTCTCAAAAATTCTTACAAAGTTGCAATTTTCGAATTTTGTTTTCCAGCAGGTTTCAATCAAAACCAAGCATCCTATTGCCTTCCAGAGCGTTCCAGGAGTTGATCCCAGCCTTTACACGAAGCCAAGGCATCCCAGAACGTGAAAACCACATAGCTCCGGTTTGGTAAAATTCTTGTTTTCGAATTCTTAAATTTATGCGTTGCTAACTGATTTGATGCATCCACATGTGTTTATATATGTCATTAGAACAGGTTTGATACCTTACATGCAAGCTCTAACGCAGGAATAATGAACTGCCATTGCTAGGGCAGTTTGTGTTATTTTCTTTGAAACTCATCATACAGGCGTTTTCAGGCCAAAACGATGGCACCAATGAACTCGCAGGGGTCGAATTAGGGGGATAGGGTTCCTCTTTTGCTTTGATTTTGTCTATTTTGCAGGATCGGCCGTCGTGGTCGCCGGAGAAGACGACCGGAGCCCTAGCTCCAGTGTCGTTGACCTATCTGACTCAGGAGAGGCTGGCGTGGCGCAATGGCTCCATCTAATTGGTTCTCACGTTATAATACTGGGCCCCACGTTTTCACTGTGTTTGAAAATTCAAACATGACACATTGCAACACTAATAAACCATTGATTCCATTCCCATGACAGCAAGCAAGCTTGGCTCAGTTGGTAACGCGTGTGTTGGTTTATCCAGGAGGTCCTGGGTTCGATCCTGGCTTCCAGCATTTCTTTTTTATCACTTTTCCAAACTAACTTTTCTTTTCATATTTTCTTATTTTTTTCTTATTCAATTTATTTTCTCTTCAAATAATTTTCTCATGCATTTAAAAATCACCAAAAATATTTTCCTTTTGCATTTAGGTTAGAAAAATGCTTATTTAATTTTTGAAATTCCTGGCAGCAGATACGTGATGTCACAGAGAATGTTATGACACAGTATCTGACACTCTGTTAAAATAATTCACACAATAAATTTGAACAGCAGTAAAGAACACAATAAATTGTTCACCCAGTTCAGTGTATAACTACACCTACATCTGGAGGCTACCAAGCCAGGGAGGAAATTCACTATTAGTAGAATTAATTCAGGAATAAACCAACCAGTTTATCTCCTTCACTTAAAACCTACCCAATGCAACTTCAATCTAAGTCCTACTTAGACCTGAGATCCTACTCACTCCCCTCAATCACGGTGATATCAACCTATTGATTAATTGAATTGTGAAGACACTCTTCAATAAACTATCTTGATTTTGCTTCAAAGCTTTAATCAAGAGACACAACACTCGTGCTTCAAAGCTTTGAATGATAAACAACCCTTACAACCAAATCCTAGTCCATGGCACTTATCAATTGATAATTGCTTGGCTCACAAGAGTAACTAGAATTACACAAATACAACCTGCTAAATCTTCAACACAGTTCAAGAGGCGTTCCAGCAGAGTAAGGGTTCTTTTCCTATTATAGAAGCAGTCCTGAAACTTCAGTTTTGGGCTTCCATAAAGATAGCTAGGGTTCACTTAATTAATCCTAAAAACTTGGAATTTTCAACAACCAATTTAGGTTTAACTAAGATTAACCAATTTAGCCACGTGAGCATGTAATCTAATAACATATAACAATAATAAAACAACTCAACAAACTTCCTGAAAAATCTTAGGAAAAACAGATTCTGCATAACAGTAAATGTCACACAGAATGTCATAACAGCTGTTATGACATCGATCAAACTAGAATTCCGACAAGACTTGCTTCCAGTTCTGAGCTGTACTTAAACATCCTTGTCATGTAGGATTTATCTTCAATCTCTGAATGTCATGAAATTTAACAAGACATTGCCATAGTCTAGTTTTACCAAAAAATAATGCCAACTTAAAACACTTACAAACTTCCCCTTTGGCACATTTTTTGGCTAAAACAACTAAGTTAACAGAGTACCCATGCAGTAGAAGAAAAACAGACTAGTTCTAAGCTATCCTAAGCTTTAAAAACCAGATCCTAGAGAAGATAAATTCTACCCATAACTTTTCATACAATTTCCCCAATGCCCACATATACTTCTCCCCCTTTTTAGCCTCAAAAGGGCCAAAGGAACCAGTACAAATGCCCCAACATTCATCATATATAAGAAGTATCATCAGAGTTAAAGTTACATCTTTGTCAAATTAATACAATTATCCATAAACAAATAGGGAAATAGCAGAACAAAGTTAACATCAAGGCAATAAAACAGAAATAAGAAACAACAAGTAACAGGCTTCCATCTCAAGTGCTTTCTTCTCCTGAAGAGACACTATGAAAAGAAGCATCTTCAGAACTTCCTTCCGCTCCAGCCATCTGAACATCATTATCAGCATCACCATCTAACCCTTCATCCTCAACCTCTGTGTCCTGCTCCTTTTCCAGTTGAGAGATCAGTTCTTCAAGGCTTTGTTTCCTTGCTTCAAGCTCCTTGCAGGTTACTTTTAGCACAGCTAAGACAGTTGCCTTCTGAGAAGTTGCCTTGACATTGGATGTCTCACCAGATGTCATGACAATGTCTGGGACATGTCTTCCTTGAAAAAGCTTGTAGTGAAATCCAAGGGCAGGGGCTCTTTTGTAGACTGTATCTCTTTCAACCAGAATATCAGGATATTGATCCATTATAATTCCACACAGGAGGGAGGGAAAGGCTATTGGTCCTTTGATTGCATAGCTTTCAGCATGTTTGAGTGTTTGCTCAAAAATGTAGGTTCCATAGTCAAATTTTGCTTGAGTACCCACTACAAATATGAATCTGCCCAGTCCAATAGAGATGGTAGACTTGTGATTTGTTGGAACCCAGTTAGCAGCACCTATTTTGTGCAGGATGGCAAATTTGACACTCAGTTTGCTGGCTGTGAGTTTTCCCTTCAGTGGCCAATACTTCACCTGCTTAGCAGTGATTGTTTGACAGATTTGGTTATCTGTTTCCTCAAGCTCTGGCTGAGCATCATCTGATCTCCCCAAGAATCTATTGACCACACTAGGAGAGAACTTTACTTTTCTTCCCTTTACATACACAGTCTTATAATCTGCAGACCTCCCATCACCACAACCACTTGACAAATTCACTATGAATTCCTTTACCAACACATCATAACAGTTTGAGAAGCTCACAACTGTCTTCATTAAGCCAGCCTCCTTAATCAGATCAACAATCTCTTTGCACTCAAGGGCACTCTTATTCAACTCCCTTTCCAGAGCAATCCTCTTCAAGCACACATACTTCCATCTTCCAGCATTCTCAGGATGATGGAATGAGATGTTGTCAATAGCCACTTCAGGCACTTTGGGCAGTTTCCCAAGAGTTGGCTTCTTCCTTGGATGAATGTCTATGACATTCATTTCAACATCAAACTCAGAGTCTTGATCAGACTGTGAAGGTTCAGGTACTTTACTTAGGATTCTCGCATTCTTTTCCAATATTATGTAACTGCTCATGGGATGTAATAGTTTAATTAGGATTTTACTTTCCGCACTCCTATTATGTAACTTCCCCAAAGCCATGTAATAGCGTAGGATATTTACTTTCCGCACTTTACTTTCCGCAATTTACTTTCCACACCCTATAAAATGCTAGTAATTAGGCGTGTATGGCAAGATAAAAACGAACATAGATCACTTCTAATTCCAAGATAACATATTTGAATTTAACACACTCTTTTCACACATGCACCCCTTTAGGGTATTCTCTCTCGTTGCCTTTCGAACAAATGGTCAAGTCCCTCGAACGTAGAGGTATCCTAGCACCGTTGCCTACAAACATATCATCATAGTCCCTTCGAATAAAAGATCATGAGTCCCTCGACGTGGCCTATGAAAACATGATCTCGTCCCTTGATTGTTGCCTACGAAAAGTGATGATCGTCCCTTCGAATGTGCTAGGATACTCCTACAAGTTGCCTTCTATGACCATCCGATGTCCCTTCGAATGTCCCTTTACATCCAACGAATAGGGTTACCTACCAACTAATGGTATGGAGAGCACTATTCTAAAGGAACGTAAAATAACACGAAAACGACCATTCTTAGTAGGTAATAAAGACTTTTAGTTGCTTGCTCTATCAAAATACTTTTCACACCTCACACATTTGTCAAAGTTCAAACACTTTTCAAAACAAAACATTTCCGAACACTTTGTATACATTCCAACGTGAATCATTACAAAGTCAAAGCGAAATGCCTTTTCAAAATTTTTGTCAAACACACAGAAAGCACTTTTTTAAAGATGATCTAGAAGCAACTAAGAGCCCGTAGATAACTACGGATGGAAAGGGGTGCTAATACCTTCCCTTTTCATAACCTTCTCCCTTACTCAGAATCTAACGAAGGTCTGTTTCAGTTCTTTTCACCTTCCCTTAATTGGATAAAAGAAAATTCGGTGGCGACTCTTGCTATCCGCAACATTTTTGCGATAAAAAGAAAAACAAATCTCAAAGTCAGTTCTCCCACCGTATTACAATATGGAATGATGATAATTTGAATTGATTTTTCTTTTCATAAAAGTGAGATCCTGTTGGAAGTTAACCGTTGCTTCGAATCTTCATTCAATGAATGGCAACACTTCAGAGCATTTCAGTCAGAACATGGATATCAGAGTTTGTAGAGTGGTCTGGTGCTATTTAGAAGTTTATTAGAACTTCGTTTAGAGCGTGAATCTTTTAATAGCTAACATGTCAGAACTTCTGTATGTTCAGTTCAAATTCTTCTTCTGACATTAGAACTTCTCTTTGATCAGAGCCTTCTAACGCTATTAGAACTTCGCTTAGATCAGAGTCTTCTAATGCTATTAGAACTTCGCTTAGATCAGAGTCTTTTAACATACATCAGAACTTCTGTTCTTCTACTTTCATCAGAATTTCTATTCTTCTTCTTTCATCAAAACTTCTGTTCTTCTTCTTTCATCAGAACTTCTGTTCTTCTTCTTTCATCAGAACTTCTGTTCTTCTTCTTTCATCAGAACTTCTGTTCTTCTTCTTTCATCAGAACTTCTGTTCGATAAGATCAAAAACTTCGTTTCTTTTCAAGGTTAGAACTTTATCTGCATACTTTTAAACAACCTTAGAAGCCAACAATGTTTCATACAAAATATTTGTTTATTATAGTCAGAACATGATAGTCATCAATACTGCTTATTATCATTAAAACATCTAAGATTGGTGTAGAACCAAACTATGTTCTAACAATCTCCCCCTTTTTGATGATGACAAAATACAAATATTTTGAAGAAGAGAGGTCTCCCCCTGAATTTATTATTCATATAAATTTAGAGAACATTGTACTTCCCTGAAGTTTCGTCCAGAGTATGATGACAGTTCCAAGTTGATTCCCAGAACTTGATTTCCAAAAGTTGATTTCCAGAAGTTGATTTCCAGAAGTTAATTTCCAGAAGTTGATTTCCAGAAGTTGATTTCCTGTTTTATCTTTAGACACAAATGAAATCAAGGGTTATATTAAAATGTTTAAAATGTTTGAGACTTAGTCTATCAGTAACTATGATGTTCAAAATATCTTACTTTCCCCCCTTTTTGTCATAAATCAAAAATAAATTTAGCACAGAAGATGACAAATGAATTTGAAGAGATGCGAGTTTAAAGAGAGGAATAATTTCTTGAAATCATGCAATTTAGATATTTTAATGCAGAAAGTAATAAAACATGATGATTGCTTGTAAGGGAGGTATTGATAACGCATTTTTATATAGTATATTTGATTCAATTTTCATAAATAATGTTAGTATTTTTATTTGATTATTTCATTTTATTTCCATATTACGCTGGTATTTTTATTGTTTCAGGTATTTTATTTTAAATAAGCAAATTGAGCAAAAGGAAGAAATTAAGAGGATTATTTAATTAATTATGCAAGAAATGAAGAAAAGGGGTGTGCAAAGTAAAACAATGGATCAAAAGTACAAACCAAGCCCAAACATCAAAAGCCCAAAGCAAGCAATGGAGCAAAAGCCCAAAGCAAACCAAGGCAAACCCTAAAAGCCACGCAGGAGAGTGAGACCCACGTCTCCACTCTCTCCGCAAAGGGAGGCGCCCGCCTCGGTCTCTCTCCCTAGTGGGAGACGCCCGCCTCCAAGGCCACGTCAGCCCTATATTATGCTTGAGACGCACGTCTCAAGTTGGAGGAAAAATAGGAGAAGATCCGGGACGTCCATCTCAAAGTGGTGGGCAGTTGGAGCGAGTGTTTTTAGGAAGAAGCTACGAAAATATCTCAAAGGGAGGTTACTTCATATCACTATAAAAGGGCCTCTCCAGTTCATTATTCAACACACCAGAATACACCAGAATACACCGAATACACCGATTCTCAGCATATTTTCTCAGTTTAAAGTTTACTTTCCTGCAATTTATTTTTCCGTTGTAATTCAGAATTCAAGAGTTATTTTTCCAGCATTGTTCTAGTTTTCAAGCATTGTTATTTACATTCCTGGTGAAGATCCGAGACGTTGTACGAGCTATTCTCAGCTTCGAGGATTCTTTCCGACATTTATTTAATTCAGGTTTTTATTTATATTGCTTTATTTAATTAATTATTGCATGAGATATATTTGTTTGCCATGAATTTATTGATGAATGTTAAAACCTTAAATTTATTCATGTTTGTTCTTATAAATATGTCTGGCTAAATTATTTATATATCGGTATGTAACGAGTTAATTTAATAGTATCCGGAATAAACTGGCTTTATTATATTTTATAAAATAAACACTTTTTCGATTTAGTTATCTAATTTATTTTGTTAAAAAAGGTTTAGAAACCAACAGAGCGAAAGTTTGAGGTTAATAAACTGACTAAGATTAGAAGCCAACAGAGCGACAGTTTGAGGTTTAAAATCAGATAGTAGATACTAGGTATTGGAACCAACAGAGCGACAGTTTGAGGTTTAAACCAATTAAACTTTATTTATTTTCAAAAAGTAATTTTAAAATCAATGGGATAGCGAAAGCATACATCAGAGTTTAAAATTATAATCTACTTCAATAGAGCGACAGTTTGAGAATAGATTTTTAAATAAATACTTTTGCCTAAAAAGAAATTATTATCATTTTAGAAAATAAGCCTGGAAAACCGATTCTTAGAATTAACAAAGTACATACCGATATTCGCATTATTATTATTTTAATTAAAATTAAGTTTTATTGCCCAAAATTCCCAAATTTATTTATTCAATAGCTATAGCTTTACACGAGTCTAGGTTACGATAGATCGATTTATAGTCTCGTGGTTCGATATCTTTAAAACTACGCGATAGGGTGTATACTTGCGGTCTCAGTTAATTTAGACGATAAAGTCGCGATCAAGTTTGGCGCCGCTGTCGGGACTATTCAAGTCGATATCGTAATTCTATTACCAAGTATAGACTATAGCAACTATTTCTTTTCCTCTGTATGCCAAATACTCGCTCTCAAGCGCCTTTGCATATACCTATTTACGACATCGGCGTTACCTTAGATTAAGAAGACGAATTCAAGAGTATCTCGAACTCAACAATCTTCCTTCAACCAAACTTTCGACGTTGAGGAACGAAGAAGATGGTCGACGCAGATCCTCCCGCCTCCTCCCTCTTAAGGACTACTGCTCCTTCTCAGCGGAGCCTCATAATGATATTCTTGCTCCGCTATCGCTCAAACGATTTTGAAACCTTCGCTTCTTTCCGCCGCTCCAGAACTCTGGAGCTCCTACCGACGACCCTAACCTTCATCATCGGTGTTTGTGCGACGCAGAACGTAAGCGAATGGTGTTAACCCCGAGGCGATACGATTGCGCCTATTTCCTTTTTCTCTCAGAGACAGAGCTCGCGCATGGCTTCAATCTCTTCCTTCCAACTCTATCACCACATGGGATGAGTTAAAGAAAGTCTTCTTGGCTAGATATTTTCCTCCAAGCAAAACTGCTATGCTCAGAGCCAACATCAATGGTTTCAGACAAAAAGACAATGAATCTCTCTTTGAAGCTTGGGAACGTTATAAAGACATGCTTAGACTTTGTCCTCATCATGGTTTAGAAGAATGGCTGATCATTCACACGTTCTACAATGGTCTCTTGTATAATACGAGATTGACTATAGACGCCGCAGCTGGTGGCGCACTGATGAATAAACCATATACTGAAGCTAGACAACTTATCGAAAGCATGGCTCAAAACCATTATCAATGGGGTACGGAAAGAGTTACTGTAGAAAAATCTCAGACAAAAGGTGCCATGGTTGAAGTGAACAGCCTGGATCAAGTCAACGCTAAAGTGGAAGCTCTCACTCAAAAGCTTGAGAATCTTACCACCGCTCCCGCAGCTACCGTAGCTGCAGTTGCTCAAACTTGCGACTTATGTGGTATTCAATCACATCTTGCTCCAGAATGCCCACTTCTAACAGGAGTTCCAGTTGAACAAGCAAATTATGTGCAAAACAATCCTTACAGCAACACGTATAACCCTGGTTGGAAGAACCATCCTAATTTTTCCTACAAGAATAACAACGCGTTATACGCACCTGGACAAGCTCCTGCTATACCACCTGGTTATCCTAAAGCTATTCCAAATCACCCTAACAATGGTCCTAACACATCGAATGCTCCTAGGAAGTCTAATTTGGAAATCATGATAGAGCATTTCATTGCTACTCAGAACCAAACCAATAATGCTCAAGCTCAGACTAATAAGGAAGTCCAGAATTAGAATATACACATTAACGAGCAAATGAAACAATTTTCCAGCAAGCTCGACGCCTTAGCTACACACAATAAGATGTTAGAAACACAAATTTCTCAAGTAGCTCAACAACAAGCAGCTTCTGCTGCTCCTGCTGGCTCATTTCCTGGACAACCTCAACCTAATCCTAAAGGACATGCTAATGCTGTCATCTTAAGAAGTGGAACAAAGTATGATGGACCTGTAGATCCCAGAAACAATAGCCCAGCTATGCAACAAAATTCTGTCAAACCATCTGAAACTAAAGATAAACAAGAAAAGGAGAATCAGAAAGATATTAATGAAGATACCACACAAAAGGATAAACCTTATGTACCCCCACCACCTTATAAACCTCCTATTCCATACCCTCAAAGGTTAGTTAAAACTAAGAATGTGGGTCAATTTAAGAAGTTCGTGGATCTTCTGAAGCAACTTAATGTTACAATTCCTTTTACCGAAGCTATAACTCAAATGCCCTCCTATGCTAAATTCCTTAAAGAGATCCTATCCAATAAGAAAAAGCTTGAGGATAATGAAACTGTCATGCTTACTGCTGAATGTAGTGCAATTATTCAAGACACAATGCCTCCTAAACTCAAGGACCCCGGAAGCTTCTCTATTCCATGTGTAATTGGTAAATTTGTCATAGACAAAGCTTTATGTGATCTAGGAGCCAGTATAAGTGTGATGCCATTATCCATCTGCAAGAGACTCGACATGGGAGAACTGAGACCAACCAAAATGTCCGTTCAACTAGCAGATAGGTCAGTTAAATATCCTGCAGGAGTACTTGAAAATATTCACATGCGTATTGGCCAATTCTATATACCAACTGATTTCATTATCATGGACATAAGGGAGGACGAAGTTACTCCAATCATTCTTGGAAGGCCTTTCTTAGCCACTGCTGGTGCAATAATAGATGTGAAAAGAGGAAAACTTACTTTTGAAGTAGGCGAAGAGAAAATCGAATTTATCCTCTCTCAATTCCTGAAAGCACCTGCAATTGAAGATACTTGTTATTTCATGGATATCATTGATGAGTGCAAAGAGGTGAACTTGAAAATAAGGATAATCTTGATGAAAGTCGGATAATAATTTAAGTGAATGCTTAGCTATAGCACGGATCCTACACAATGTTTAAGGAAACCATCCCTAGAACTTAAATCCCTTCCTGAAAATTTAAGGTATGAATTCCTAGATTCCGAACTCGAACGACCAGTGATAGTCAACGCAAAACTCGGAGAAACAGAAACTGAAAAACTTTTACAGATTCTGAGGAAATATCCTGACCTTAGGGTATAATATCAATGATCTTAAAGGTATAAGTCCCTCTATCTGTATGCATCGCATTATGCTCGAAGAAGATTGCAAAACTTCAAGAGAACACGAGAGGAGACTTAACCCAATTATGAGTGAGGTTGTGAAAAAGGAAGTTATGAAGTTGTTAGAAGCGTGAATCATTTATCCTATATCGATAGCAATTGGGTTAGCCCATGCATGTTGTACCTAAGAAAGGAGGTGTCACAGAGTTGAAAATGAGAAAGGTGAAATAATAACTAAGAGAATTGAACGGATGGAGAATGTGCATTGATTATCGAAAACTTAACAAAGCCACCGAAAAGATCATTTCCTTTACCATTTATTGATCGATGTTGAGCGTTTAGCTAGACACTCTCATTACATTTCTTGGACGGTTATTCAGGTTTCTTTCAGATACCTATTCATCCTGATGACCAAGAGAAAACAACTTTCACCTGCCCTTTTGGTACCTTTGCTTACAGAAGAATGCCTTTTGGCTTATGCAATGCTCCTGCAACTTTTCAAAGATGTATGATGGCAATATTTGCTGATTTTCTGGACAATATTATGGAAGTCTTCATGGACGATTTCTCCGTTTGTGGACAAAGCTTTGAAGAATGTTTAGAAAATCTAGAAAAAGTATTAGAACGTTGTGTAAAGGTCAATCTAGTGCTAAATTGGGAGAAATGCCATTTTATGGTACAAGAAGGAATTGTATTAGGACACATTATATCCAAAAGAGGAATTGAAGTCGATTCTGCTAAAATCGAAGTTATTGAGAACCTTCAACCTCAAAACTTAGAGAAACCAAGTTTTTAGGACACGCGGTTTCTACCGATTCATTAAAGATTTCTAAGATAACAAAACCCCTGACTGAGCTATTAATGAAAGACGCTGAGTTCATCTTCGACGAAAAATGTTTAAAAGCGTTTCAAACACTTAAGAAAGCATTAATTTCTGCGCCTATTATGCAAACTCCAGATTGGAATGAACCTTTTGAAATAATGTGTGACGCAAGTGACTACGCCGTAGGAGCTGTTTTAGGACAGCGACAAGATAAAAGACTCCACGTCATATATTATGCAAGCAGAACCCTGGACGAAGCGCAGATGAATTATGCTACAACAGAGAAAGAATTCTTAGCAGTGATCTTCGCATTAGACAAATTCCGATCCTATTTAGTAAGATCCAAAATAATCATCTACACTGATCATGCTGCTATTAGATACCTCTTAACCAAAAAGGACGCTAAACCTAGACTCCTGAGATGGATATTACTGCTGCAAGAATTTGATTTAGAAATCAGAGATAAGAAAGGAACTGAAAATGTGGTAGCAGATCATCTCTCTAGACTAGAAAATCTTAAACATGAACAAGTGCCGATCGATGATGAATTCCAGTATGATAAACTAATTGCCCACTTGGAAGACACAGAACCAGATAAACTCATAGAAACCACCTTAGCCATCTCTTCTGTGCCTTGGTATGCTGATTTTGTAAATTACCTCGCTGCAGGCGTTCTTCCACCTGAACTTACCTATCAACAGAAGAAGAAATTCTTCCATGATCTTAAACAATATTATTGGGATGAACCTTTACTTTTCAAGAGAGGCCCAGATGGAATCTTCCGCCGATGTGTGCCAGAAGAAGAGATTGAAAACATTATAAAACACTGTCATTCTGCACCTTACGGAGGACATGCTAGTACATCCAAAACATGTGCAAAGATCTTACAATCCGGCCTCTATTGGCCCAATTTATGGAAAGACGTACATGCCACCATCTTAAAATGCGACAGGTGTCAACGCACCGGCAATATATCTAGACGTGATGAAATGCCACAAAAAGGCATTTTAGAAGTCGAAATCTTTGATGTGTGGGGGATAGACTTCATGGGACCTTTTCCATCTTCATCCGGTAACAAGTATATACTCGTGGCTGTGGACTATGTTTCAAAATGGATCGAAGCTATAGCTTCTCCAACAAACGACACCCGAGTGGTACTTAAGCTTTTCAAGAACATAATCTTTCCTAGGTTCGGTGTACCCCGACTCGTTATAAGCGACGGTGGTTCTCACTTCATTTCCAAAATCTTTGAAAAATTATTAGGAAAATATGGAGTTCGACACCGCGTGGCTACACCTTACCATCCTCAAACCAGTGGACAAGTGGAAGTTTCAAATCGCGAGATAAAACAAATCCTTGAAAAAACTGTCGCTACGTCCAGAAAGGATTGGTCCTTTAAACTTCATGAAGCTTTATGGGCCTATAGAACTGCCTATAAAACTCCCATTGGTACTACCCCTTTCAAGCTTATTTATGGTAAGTCGTGCCATCTCCCAGTTGAGTTAGAACACAAGGCTTATTGGGCCATTAAGAATCTGAACTTAAGTTACACTGCCGCTGGAGAGAAGCGTATCCTGGATATTAATGAATTAGAAGAACTTAGACAGGACGCGTACGAAAACGCTAGGATTTACAAAGAGCGCACAAAGAAATGGCACGATAACCGTATATCTAGGAAGAATTTTAACATAGGTGATTTCGTCTTACTATTTAACTCACGATTAAAATTATTTCCTGGTAAATTGAGATCTAGGTGGTCAGGACCTTTTGAAATCACAAGAGTTTATCCAAGTGGTGCAATAGAGATTAAGGGACCTTCGATTGCACCGTTTATAGTAAACGGGCAGCGTTTAAAACATTACCATCCTACTGAAATCGAGGGATATTCTCAAAAGATAAATCTAGATGAGCCACGTGCTCAACCAAACGACTAATCTTTTGTTTTATTTGTCGAGCTTACGACATAAAACAAAGCGCTTTGTGGGAGACAACCCACCGTTTTTATTTCTTTCTTTTTTATTTCATTTCTTCTTTATTCTTATTTAAAAACAAAAAAATATCTATTTCTTTTCTTTATCTATTTTCTTTTCATTTCTATTTTCTGTCTTATTTCTCTCTATTCTATATTTCTCTTCTTATCGGCATTTGGCCAATGCTGATCTATCTTATTTTCTTTTTCCTCAGGGTATCTCTAGCTACTTTTCTCTTTCCGCCATGTCTCGAGTTGATGATATGCCTGTCAGTTTTAGAGGAAGAAATCAGCGCGCCAAGTATGGAGTTTTATCTGAGCGTGAGATGTTACCTACTATTTACCTCCATCATGGTGCTATGAATGCTCTTGGTATTCGTGATAGTGTGCTTTTTCTGCTGAATCAGATTGGGTGGGATAATTCACGCCTAATGACATGCTATGCCACTTATCGGAACCTCACTATGGAATTCCTCAGCTCTTTGGCTTACTTTCCCACTCATGGGGTAGCTTTACGCCGTGGACTTATTATTTTCAGACTTTTTGGCATCACTTTTAAGTTTACCCATAAGGAATTGGCTGATCTTCTTGGTTTTCCAAGTGGTTTAGGAGTTTATCATGAGACTCGGGAGGAGTACCTTGGATTTAGAGAGCTTGACTATTTTTGGGGATCTATTTCTGGAATCCTTAACCCTGAGCCCGAGGACCTTGTATCAGAAAATATCCATAACCCGGCCTTCAGGTATTTCCATAAGATTCTGGCCCATACCATTTTTGGAAAACCCCAGAACGTCACTACTGTTTCTAAGGATGAGCTGTTTATCATGTTTTGTGCTTCGCAGAACCGTCCGGTTAATGCGATCACCTATCTGCTGCGAACCTGGATGGATCTCATTGATACTGATCATGCACCCATTCGGATGGGAGGTCTTGTTACTATGATTGCAAATGTTGTTGGACTTAGGCAACCCTTTAAGCATCTGAATGCTTTTAGAGGTGTTCTTTTTATGACCATCGAGTTTTGTTTCAACACTGGTATGATTGATGGTCTTGGCCCGACTCAGTTTACCTTGTTGATTAATGGCCAACCTATGCAGCTATTTACCTTGCCCAGCCATGCTACGAGTGTGCATGACAAAGCCAATTGGCTTTTTGATCTCGATCAGCAGCCTGCTCAGCCCAACACTCCCGAGACTCCACAGGATTATGAGATATTAGAGGATTCTGAGGTAGATCCCATCGTGCCTCCTGGTTTTAATGATATAGAGCCTCCTCAGCATCCTTCCACCACTCCTTCCGCTGATCCTGACACAGTTATGCATCAGGCTCCTACCATTGACTATGCCACTGCCCTCCACGCTCTCCAGGTGGAGCATCAGGCCTTAAGAAATGATTTGACTGGTCTGCGAGCTGATTTCTATGGTTTTATGGACATTGTTTCTGCGCAATTTCAGGAAGTTTTCACCTTTTTGCATTCTTCCTCTGCTCATAAAGCAGGACCATCTAGTGGCTAGGTTTCTTGAGGAGTTATTTAGTTTATTTAGTTTAGTTTAGTTTGATTTCATTATGATTTAGCATTGTTTTCATTATGTTATTTTTATTGTGTTTTTCTTCCTAATTACTTGATTCCTACATTGTAAGCAACTTTGATCTCCATTCTAATGCAATTCATGTTTTATTATTATTATAATGTTACAGTACTGTTTATCACCTATCTTATATTATTACTGTTTCATTTCACTCTTTGACTTGCATTATCATTATTGCTGCTATAATTGTTGCTTTGCCCGTACACCAAAAATCTTATTGCATTCCGATTCTCCTTCGTTATTATCGCATTGAGGACATTGCTCCTTTTAAGTTTGGGGGAGTCGGATTATTTCCTTGTTTATTTATTTTCTTTGCTCTCTTTGTGGTAATTTCCCTTTTATTTATTTTCTTGTATCGCAAATTTCAATTCAATAAAATACATGTTTATGTCAATTTTAATCTTATATGCAAAATTTAATGCTTATTCGAATTCTCCCTATTTCTTGCGCCATAACAAAAATTTTAAAACACATTTATAAACATATTCAACTAGTATTAAGGTTGCTTAATCTAAATAAGAATTCGAGTACAACTTAGCAAAATTGTTATCGTCCTAACACTTTAAAACCCCCAATATGTTAGATTGATTTAAGTACTTATTATACCGACACCTTAAAACTTAGTTTTAGATTAGCCCCAAGTAGTTTATTAAGCTGCCACAAAACACAAACTACGTGGAGAACCGATGAATATAAGTGTTTGATCAAATATCTTTAAGAAAATTGCTTTTATTTAAGATGCACTTACTAAGTTAGATGGTCCTTACGGATCATTTAATCCAAAAGTTCTTTGAAAATATGAATTTTATGCAAAATAATCCATTATAAAAATTGGTTCTGGTCCCTGTGTGAACTTGGTAGGTAATTACGGTTCGATCCCCGCAATTTTAAATTGGAAAAGGAGTACCAAATGATTAATTACCAGAACTCCTAGCTGGCTTATTAAGATCAAATTCACTAACCGGTTACTCCACTATGTGCGTGTACGGTAATGGGCTTAATGTGATTGCACTAGAATGAAACCGGGCGAAATAAACATAGTATTAGGTTGAAGCTATAATGACATGACTTGAATTGGTCTGCATAGATGGGGTTGTCTAGTGTTCCTACGGTAACTTTGGTGTTTAAGTTCAACTTTAATTCTCTGACGAAAAATCAATTTGCAACCTGGTACAAAGTAATATATGTTCTTATATCTGTGTTTATCTATGCTTCAAATATTTTCATTTTTACTTTTTGCTTGAGGACAAGCAAAGGTTTAAGTATAGGGGAGTTTGATAACGCATTTTTATATAGTATATTTGATTCAATTTTCATAAATAATGTTAGTATTTTTATTTGATTATTTCATTTTATTTCCATATTACGCTGGTATTTTTATTGTTTCAGGTATTTTATTTTAAATAAGCAAATTGAGCAAAAGGAAGAAATTAAGAGGATTATTTAATTAATTATGCAAGAAATGAAGAAAAGGGGTGTGCAAAGTAAAACAATGGATCAAAAGTACAAACCAAGCCCAAACATCAAAAGCCCAAAGCAAGCAATGGAGCAAAAGCCCAAAGCAAACCAAGGCAAACCCTAAAAGCCACGCAGGAGAGTGAGACCCACGTCTCCACTCTCTCCGCAAAGGGAGGCGCCCGCCTCGGTCTCTCTCCCTAGTGGGAGACGCCCGCCTCCAAGGCCACGTCACCTATATTATGCTTGAGACGCACGCTCAAGTTGGAGGAAAAATAGGAGAAGATCCGGACGTCCATCTCAAAGTGGTGGGCAGTTGGAGCGAGTGTTTTTAGGAAGAAGCTACGAAAATATCTCAAAGGGAGGTTACTTCATATCACTATAAAAGGGCCTCTCCAGTTCATTATTCAACACACCAGAATACACGAATACAAGAATACCGATTCTCGATATTTTCTCGTTTAAAGTTTACTTTCCGCAATTTATTTTCCGTTGTAATTCGTAATTCAAGAGTTATTTTTCCATTGTTCTAGTTTTCAAGCATTGTTATTTACATTCTGGTGAAGATCCGAGACGCGTTGATATTCGAGGATTCTTTCCGACATTTATTTAATTCGTTTTTATTTATATTGCTTTATTTAATTAATTATTGCATGAGATATATTTGTTTGCCATGAATTTATTGATGAATGTTAAAACCTTAAATTTATTCATGTTTGTTCTTATAAATATGTCGCTAAATTATTTATATATCGGTATGTAACGAGTTAATTTAATAGTATCCTAATAAACGGCTTTATTATATTTTATAAAATAAACACTTTTCTCGATTTAGTTATCTAATTTATTTTGTTAAAAAGGTTTAGAAACCAACAGAGAAAGTTTGAGGTTAATAAACCGACTAAGATTAGAAGCCAACAGAGCGTTTGAGGTTTAAAATCGATAGTAGATACTAGGTATTGGAACCAACAGCGGTTTGAGGTTTAAACCAATTAAACTTTATTTATTTTCAAAAAGTAATTTTAAAATCAATGGGATAGCAACATCGAGTTTAAAATTATAATCTATCGACAGTTTGAGAATAGATTTTTAAATAAATACTTTTTGCCTAAAAAGAAATTATTATCATTTTTAGAAAATAAGCCAGTGGAAAACCGGATTCTTAGAATTAACAAAGTACATACCGATATTCGCATTATTATTATTTTAATTAAAATTAAGTTTTATTGCCCAAAAATTCCCAAATTTATTTATTCAATAGCTATAGCTTTACACAGTAGTCTAGGTTACGATAGATCGATTTATAGTCTCTGTGGTTCGATATCTTTTAAAACTACGCGATAGGGCTGTATACTTGCAGTCTCCAGATTAATTTAGACGATAAAGTCGCGATCAGGTATCACAAGATATGATGAACAGTTACCAAAGGGACCAGCGCCTCAAGTTAGCAACTCAAATGTTTCACTCTATTAGAGTTTGAATATGTGTTCATCTTCTAAGAGTGTTTTAACAATTAAGATTGACAGGTGTTGTTCTAGTGAACAACATGCTTCTATATTGATTTGAGTTATCTCTCAGATCTTCTGATAGATTCTGATTCATTTACCCTTCTCACTTCTGAAGGACAATTGATCAGAGGTTCACAGAGAATAGTATTATATTAGTTAAGTAGAAATAATCTTTTCATTCTGGGCATAATTCCATACTGAGATGTTTCAGAATGAAATTGAACCTATCTTCAGCAAGGGGTTTTGTAAATATATAAGCCCATTGATGGTCTGTATCAATAAATTTTAACTAAAGAATCCCCTTCTGAATATAGTCCCTAATTAAATGTTGTTTGATTTCTATATGCTTAGCTCTAGAATGGAAAATAGGATTTTTAGATAAACAAATAGCATAAGTGTTATCATAGAGGATATGAATGTTACTCTCGAATATCTGAAAATCCTCAAGTTGACTTTTCATCCAAAGCATCTGAGTACTACATCCAGCTGATGCTATATATTCTGCTTCTATAGTTGATAGTGCAATAGTTGATTGTCTTTTGCTGGACCCAGATATCAGATTTTCTCCCAGAAACTGGAAGCTTTTAGAAGTGTTTTTCCTTTCTATTCTGTCTCCAGCAAGTCAGCATCACAGTATCCTACAAGTTTGTATTCTCTAGATTTTCTGTAACATAGACCAAGATTAATAGTACCTTTCAGATACTTGAGAATTCGATTAACAATAGTTAAGTGAGTTTCTCTAGGATCTGATTGGAATCTACCACATAGACAAACACTGTATAAATATCAGGTCTTAAGGTAGTTAAATATAAGAGAGATCCAATCATACCTCTGTAGATCTTCTGATCTACTTTCTTACTTATCTCTTCCTTCTCTAAAATACACGTGGGATGCATAGGGGTTTTAGAGGGTGTGCTATCTGACATGTCAAATTTCTTCAGAAGCTCTTTAACATACTTACTCTGATGTATGTAAGTTGCTTATAAGGTCTGATGTATTTGAATTCCCAGAAAGAATTTGAGTTCGCCAATGAGACTCATTTCAAACTCTGCCTGCGTAGACTTAGCAAACTCTTTCCCAAGGGAGGATTTAGTAGAACCAAAAATTATGTCATCAACATAAATTTGACATTTCAGAATATCATTTTTAAATTTTTTACAGAATAAGGTTGTGTCCACTTTCCCTCTGGTAAAATCATTTTCTAATAAAAAATTACTTAGTCTTTCATACCAAGCTCTGGGAGCTTGTTTAAGACCATACAAAGATTTTTTGAGTTTGTATAAGAATTTTGGATGTTTTGAGTTTTCAAAACCAGGGGGTTGATGGACATAAACTTCATCATCAATATAACCATTTAAAAATGCACTTTTTACATCCATCTGATAAAGTGTGATATTGTGATTAACAACATATGAAATTAAAAGTCTGATAGATTCTAACCTGGCGACTGGAGAAAAGGTTTCTGTATAGTCTATTCCTTCTTGCTGACTATAACCTTGTGCTGCCAATCGAGCTTTGTTTCTGACTACTTCTCCTTGTTCACTCAGCTTTGTTTTGAAGACCCACTTTGTTCCAATAATGTTGAAACCTTTTGGTTTGGACATAAGATCCCATACGTTATTTCTGGTGAATTGATTTAGTTATTCTTGCATTGCAATGATCCAATTATTATCTTGAAGAACTTCATTTACAGAAGTTGGTTCAATCAAGGATACAAGACCCATGAGAGATTCTTCAGAGTTTCTGAATGTAGATCTGGTTCTGATTGGATCATCTTTCTTTCCCAAAATCATTTCTTTAGGATGAGCTAAGCTGCTTCTGGATGACTTTCTTTGGATGAGTTCTTTAGAAGTTCTGTCTTTGGTTACTGCTTCAGCACTTTTGTCAGAAGTTCTGTCTTTAGTTTCTTCTTCATAAATTCTATCAGGACCATCTTTTGATCCTGTAAATTGAATTTCTATTCCTGCAAGAGAGTCTTTTTGCTTTGACTTTTGAGGGCCAAGCTTATCATCAAATCTGACATTAATGGATTCTTCTACAATACGTGTTTCAGTGTTATATACTCTGTAGCCTTTTGAGCATTTAGAATAGTCTAACATTACACACTTTTGTGCCTTAGAATCAAATTTATTCAGATAATCTTTGGTATTCAGAATAAAACTAGTACATCAAAAAGGATGGAAATAAGAAATGTTGGGCTTTCTATTCTTCCATAATTCATAAGGAGTATTTTCTAGAATAGGTCTTATAGAGATTCTATTCTGGATGTAACACGTTGTGTTCACTGCTTCTTCCCAAAAATGTTTAGCAATATTAGTCTCATTGATCATGGTTCTAGCCATTTCTTGTAAAGTTCTATTTTTTCGTTCTACAACTCCATTTTGTTGTGGAGTTCTAGGACACGAAAAATCATAAGAAATACCATTTTTATTAAAGAAATTTTCAAAGTCTTTGTTTTCAAATTCACCACCATGATCACTTATGACTTTTACTATTCTAAACTCTTTTTCATTTTGGAATACATTACAGAAGTTAGCAAACACAGAATGTGACTCATCCTTGTGTCTAGAGCATCCAGAGTCCAGGTACCATGACTGGTGTTTCAACTTTATTGTCAAAGACATCTGCAACATATACTATTTTATCCTTAGGTACCCATATCTTTTTGGGTCCTTTTTGGTTAGATTTTTCAAAGTTCTGTTTGAACTTAGGTTTATCATAAGATTTAGTATAATAGGATTCACTAGTATATTTTATGTCGTATGGGTGACCATAGGTGAAGTGTGATTTCAGAGGTGTGTATTTAATGACCATATTATCTACTCCAGAATATGGTTTATCATCTTTAGAAGGCATATACCCTAAGCCTTTTCTTTTGTTTCTACTTACTTTATAAATCATTGAAGCCATTTTGCTTCTGTCTATGCTCTTAGCAAGAAACTCTTGAAAACCAATATCATATTCTTTTAGAATATTATCAGTGTTACTTAGAACTTCTGAAACAGGTTTTACTTGAGATTTTTGAAGATTTTCTTTAAAAATGGAGTTTTCAATTTTTAGTTCTGAAATAATTTTCTTAAGCTCAAAATTTTCTGTTTCAAGTTTCTTAGTATCTTCCGAATCAGATACAGGATTCTGTTTCTGATTCTTGTATTTGATTTTAAGTTTCTGATAGTTTTCAATTATTTTAGATAAGCTTTCTTCTAATTCAGCTCTAGAAAAATTAACAGCAAAATTTGGAAATACCTCTTCAGTGTCGGATTCAGAGTCAGAGAAGTCTGAGCTATCAACTATGTTGGCCATTAACGCTAAGTTTGCTCTTTCATCTTCTGAGTATGACGAAGCTTCAGAAGAATCTGATTCATCCCATGTTGCCATAAGAGTTTTCTTATTTTCTTTGTCAAACCTCTTATTTGGCTTTTCTTTCAAAAGTTTGGGACAATCATTTTTATAGTGACCAGGTTCCTTACATTCGTAGTAGACAACATCTTTTCTTCTAGACTTTCTGTGTCTAGAGGATGGATCATAGGAGTTGCTAGATCTTCTGGAATTTTTGAACTTCCTCTGTCTATACTTCCAGAGTTGTTGAACTCTTTTGGAGAGCAAATATAGCTCATCTTTTTCTGACGAGGATCCTCCAGAGTTTTCTTCTTCTGCCTGAAAAGCTTTAGAATCATATTTTTTGTTAAATTTAAGAGCAATAGTCTTACCTTTATTCTGGGGCTCATCTTCTTCTAATTCAATCTCGTGACTTCTTAATGAGCTGATGATTTCTTCTAGAGAGATATTGTTGAGATATTTTTCAAGCTTGAGCACTGTAACCATAGGGCTCCATTTCATGGGAAGACTTCTGATGACTTTCTTTACATGGTCAACAACAGAGTATCCTTTATCCAGAACCCTTAAGCCAGATACCAGAATTTGAAACCTTGAGAACATTGCTTCAAACGTTTCATCTTCTTCCATTTTGAATGCTTCAAACATTGGAGGTCTGCCGCTGACTCTGTCTTAGTCATCATAGTTGTTCAGAACCTTTTCTACCATAGTGTTTTTCAAGCTGGATCTTTTTTCTGACACGGTTAAGTGTTAGCACCCAGAACCAGGCGCTCTGATGCCAATTGAAGGATGAAAAACACAAGAAAGAGGGGGTTTGAATTGGGGTTTTGTTATCAAATTAAAATAGACACGATTATTTTTTACTAGTTTGTTTGAACTCAAACTACTCCAGTCCACCCATCAAGGTGATTTTCCTCTCTCAACGAGGTCTTAATCCACTAATTTTAACTTGATTACAAACCACTAAGACCACTGCCGTAGTCTTCTCAAGAACACCACAACTTGGTTTCTCAAGGAATTACAATTCACTAAAACAACTGTTTTAGTCTTCTCAAGAACACCACAACTTGGTTTCTCAAGGAATACAATTCTCAAACAATTACAAAAATGTGTTTAATAATGCTTCTAGAAAGCTATATCACAACTGTGATTTTTACACAAGAATATTTTAGCACTTATGAACTAATGAACAATTTGAATTTTCTTTTGTTGTTTTTGCATGTGTTGATATGTTAGTTCTCCTTGTAGATGAATACTTTATATAGGTGTTCATGGAAAATATCCGTTGGAGACATCTTAAGCTGTATATGGAAAGATGACAATTTGAATTGATTTTTCTTTCCATAAAAGTGAGATCCTATTGGAAGTTAACCGTTGCTTCGAATTTTCATTTAATAAATGGAAACGCTTCAGAGCATTTTAGTCAGAACATGGATATTATAGTTTGTAGAGCGGTCTGGTGCTATTTAGAAGTTTATCAGAACTTCGTTTAGAGCGTGAATCTTTTAACATCTTCTAACATGTCAAAACTTCTGTATGTTCAGTTCAGAGTCTTCTTCTGACATCAGAACTTCTCTTCGATTAGAGTCTTCTAACGCTATTAGAACTTCGCTTAGATCAGAGTCTTCTAACTCTATTAGAACATCGCTTAGATCATAGTCTTTTAACAGACATCAGAACTTCTGTTCTTCTACTTTCATCAGAACTTCTGTTCTTCTTCTTTTATCAGAACTTCTATTCTTCTTCTTTCATCAGAACTTTTGTTCTTCTTCTTTCATCAGAACTTTTGTTCTTCTTCTTTCATCATAACTTTTGTTCTTCTTCTTTCATCAGAACTTCTTTTCGATAAGATCAAAAACTTCTTTTCTTTTCAAGGTTAGAACTTTATCTGCATACTTTTAAACAACTTTAGAAGCCAACAATGTTTCATACAAAATATTTGTTTATTATAGTCAGAACATGATAGTCATCAACATTACTTGTTATCATCAAAACATCTAAGATTGGTGTAGAACCAAACTATGTTCTAACAATTTTGGTTAATGGTGAAGGTTTGGAATGATTTAGAGAGTACCCAGCAATCGATTGACACCTTTGGAATGGCTTGAATCGATGGAAATCCTGGTCTGCAAGTTGCTTGAATGTCACAGATTTTTGAGGTTTTGCTAGGGTTCTTGAGGGAAGAATTTCGTGTCCTTGGCATCTGGCATCCTTGTATATATATAAGTGATGGAATTAGGTCAACAAATTTGAATAAGAATCAAGCTTTGAATGCAAGAATATTTGATTGGAAATCAACACCAAATCTTTTTTTTTTTTGGATTCAATCATGTTCAATCTCTTTCCAATCAAATATTTTCGAAATTTCCAGCTTATAATGAGTTTCTTGGACCCCAAGAAGCTTGGATTCCAGCCTTTCAGTCATCATATTTAATTTTGTATTTTATTTTAATTAAAATTGAATTAAAATAAATTAATCCAAAAATAAATAAAATAAATAGGACCATGGTATGTGTATGGGCTTTAGAAGCTCTTGGCAATGTTAGAAACAAGTTTGAATCAAAGAAATATAGGCCTATTTGGAAAATTTCCAAGTTTGGTCAATATTTTCTTCATGCACTTCTTCAAATTTCCCAAAGTTTTCCCAAGTCATAACTTACTCAATTTTTATCATTTGAGAGTGTTCTTGGAATTTTCAGATAACTCAATATGTCCTCTAAGAGATCTTTTTGGTTTCATCTTCATTGAAGCTTCCATGTTCATGTACACCTCTTTGGAAAAAGATGACTTTTTGTTGACTTTTAGAAGGACCTATAATGTCTTGATCCATAACTCTCAAATGAAGCATTTCTGGCCAAAGCTTGTGAGACAAAAAGTTGTAGAGAATTTAATCCCCTTCAAAATAAGCTTTGGTGGAAAAATTACTGGTGAAGTGTGTGAAAGTTATACTTGGTCAAATATCTGTTGACTTTTTATCAAAAAACCCTAATTTAGAAACTTTGACTTTTGACCATTCCTTGCATTTTCTTGATGAATCATGATCAACCCTTGATCAAATTATGAATGTGACTTCAAAATCTTGATGTTGACAAAAAATGATGAAGTTTGACTGTATGTTGACCATAGTTAACTATTTGTCAAATGCAACTAATTTTCAACCATATGAGCAATTGACTGAGAAAACTTGAGTTGTGAGGCTTGAAACTTGACATGGTGACAACTTGAGACATATGAGGAAATATGATGATCACTTGAGGAATTAGAACTTAAATTTGACTTGAGAGAATCAAAACCCTAGTTGTGGGTTGATTGCTTAGGAGAGAATTCATCTGGTCAACCCTCGAGAAACTCTTGAGTATGGAGATGTGTATTGACTTGAAAAATAGGAGGGCAAATTTTGGGGTATAACAAAGTGAATGGATGCTCGGTTTGGTTTGAGACCAACTGGAAAATCAACTTTGAGTTTTCCCTAAAACTTGATATTTTTGAACAATTTTTCTAGGGTTCTTAAGGCAACAATCCATGTCCTTCTCACTTGGTCATGATCTTCTATTTATAATGAGTGCATTAGGTCAAGTATTTTGAGAGATATTTTTTGCATTCATAGAGAAAATATTTGATTTCTTATCTTTTAAAGATGACTTCCAATCAAACCAATCATCTCCATGCATTTTTCCAGCTTTATTGGGCTTGCTTGGACCTCAAGGAACTTAAATATCAAGCCCACACGCCTTACAATCCTTCCTTGCATTTTATTTTTATTAAATTTTAATTTTAATGAATTAATTCAAAAATAAATAATAAGATGGAGTGTGGCTGAGCTTAGAGGTCATGTTTCAAACATAAAAATACATGCCCGTTTGGAAGAATTTCAAAATTGCTCAATACTTCCTTCATGTATTTTCTCAAAATTGCCAAACTTGCACATACTATATCTTGCTCAATTCTCATCATTTGAGGATGATCTTGGACTTTTTAGAAAGCTTAAGATGTCTTCTAAGAGATCTATTTGGTTTCATCTTCATTAAATCTTCCATGTTCATATAAACCTCTTTGAGAAAAGATGTTTTTTGGTTGACTTTTAAAAGGACCTATAATGTCTTGGCCCATATCTCTCAAATGAAGCATTTTTTGGGAAAATATTGTATGAGACAAAGTTTTAGATGATTGAATTCCCTTTAAAATGAGATTTGGTTGAGAAATTTCTAATGAATTATGGGAAAGTTATGCTTCGCCAAAGTTCTGTTGACTTTCTCTTAAGAAACCCTAATTTAGCAACTTTTAACTTTTGATCAATTCTTGAGTTTTCTTCATGAATCATGATCAACCCTTGATCAAATGATATATGTGACTTCAAAATGTTGATGTTGACCAAAAATGGTGGAGTTTGGCTGCATGTTGACCACAATTGACTTTTTTTGTCCAATACAACTAATTTTCAACCACCTGAGCAATTGACTGAGCAAACATGGGATATGTGGCTTGAAACTTGATGGAGATACTTTAAAACATATGAGGAGGCATGGCATTCACCTGATCCATTAGAAATTACTTTTTCTTTGGGAGAAACAAAACGCTAGTTGTAGGTTGATTGCTTAGAAGAGGGTTTGTCTAATCAACCATTGAGTAGTTCTTGAGCATGGAGATGTATCTTGATCTCAAAATGGGAGGGAAAATTTTGGGCTACAACAGCTTCCCCTGTTCAATCTTCTTCTATCCGAGGTGTTACATTGGTGTGCACACCATTCGTGACCTGAAGGTGGCAGATGATTAAACCCTCGAGTGCCCTGAAATTTGCACTCGCTAGTGCATAGAGTGAAGTCGTCGGCTGATAATATACTTTAATGGGTTTAAATACGCCACTTAGAGAGCAACTGATGTGCAGGTGGAGATGGGCTTAAGGATTCCATTCGGAGAAATTGATGTTGTGATTTGTACTAGGATGAGTCATACGCTAGACTTCATTCAGAAAGATACTCTTCAAGATAACTTTCTTGGAAGGGAAATATGTTCCAAGATCGTCCTTGAAGGAAAGTATTTGCAGTCATATATTGATTTTTAACCAGATATGCAGCAACTTGCAGACGGAGAATTTTGACCTGAAAAGTCATGGTTAGCATTTTGTATGTCATGATGCATGTAATGTGTAATGATTCTATCAAAATAAACGAGAATGATGTATGCATCTTGTATGTACATGTCATGACTCTTGTAAATGATGTATGATTGCAAACATTGTTGTATTTCAAAATATATCCATTTTGGGAGGACGGTTCATCATTTCCTATTGGAGATTCCCTACTTTAGCTTGTTAATTGTTCTACTGGGGATCCTCGACTTCTACTTGGGGATAGAGAAGTTACCATTGAAGACCCTGACTTGGGATAAAAGAAAAGTAAATTCCTCTGATGCACTACATGACCATGTTTCGAATATGGATACCAGCTCTACTGGGGAATGATAAGTCTCGGGTAACATTCAGCTGGGGATGGAAAAATCCTGAATGAAATTTGGTTAGGAGAATTAAATCCTGTGAATTATATTGAGGAAATAAACCTATGTTGGGGAATAACGTGATGGAAAAATTCTGGGTGCATACACTTAACTATGTCAGAAAAATATCCAGAAGGAAACCACTATGGCAACTGATCAAAACAACAACAACAACAACATAAAACTGCCTATGTTTGATGGAGAAGATTTTGACTACTGGAAAGATAGACTATAAAGTTTCTTTCTAGTTTATGATGCTGACTTATGCGATATGGTATTAGATCCACGCACATCCCGTAGACATAGAAGGAAATAATATTGATAGAAAGAGCATGGATAAGCAACAGGAAATAGATTTCAAAAATCACCACAAAGCCAGAAATATCCTGCTAAATGATATCTCAAAAATGGAGAATGAGAAAATCACCAACAGAGATACTGCACATGACATTTTTGAGTCTCTCAAAATGACTCATGAAGGAAATGCTCAAGTAAAAGAGACAAAAGCTCTGGATCTCATCCAAAAGTACGAAGCCTTCAGAATGGAAGAAAATGAGTCCATTGAAACAATGTTCTCAAGATTTCAAACTTTGACTGCTGGTCTGAGAGTTCTGAACAAAGGATACACCAAAGTAGACCATGTCAAGAAGATCATCAGAAGTTTACCCAGAAGATGGGAACCAATAGTTACTGCATTCAAAATCTCAAAAGATTTGAATAATGTATCTCTAGAATAACTTATCAGTGCACTAAGAAGTCACGAGATAGAACTTGATGAATATGAGCCCCAAAAGAAAGGTAAGTATGTTGCCCTTAAATCTACTAGAAAATATGAAACTAACGCTTTTTAGGCTGAAGAAGGAAGCTCTGATGACTCTGCATAATAAGAAGATGAGTTATCTCTTCTTTCCAAAAGGATCAACCAGATGTGGAAGCATAGACAAAAGAAGTTCAAACACTACAAGAGATCATAAGATAAAGCAGAACCTTTTGGACATAAACCACTGCACAAACAATTTAGTTTTGGTCACACACATAATATCAAATATACATCTTACTCTGAAAATTTTCATGCTAAACCAAAGTTCAAAAAAAACTTAAGAAGCTCTAACCAAAAAGGAACCAAAATGATATGGGTACCTAAGGAGAAAATAATATATGTTGCATATGTCCTTAACAACAAAGTTGAAAACTCAGTCATGGTACCCGGACTCTGGGTGCTCACGACATATGACGGGAAGAAAGTATATGTTCCAAAGCATGGAACTTAAATTTGGAGGAGATGTAAGATTTGGAGGTAACCAAAAAGGAACAATTATTGGTTCTGGAACCATTGGAAACGGTACCCCCCCCCATTCTATATCTAATGTTCTTTTAGTAGAAGGATTAACACATAAATTGTTATCCATAAGTCAATTAAGTGACAATGGTTATGACATAATCTTTAATTAAAAGTCCTGTAGAGTTGTTAGTAAAAAAGATGGGACAATTCTCTTTACTGGCAAGAGAAAGAACAACATCTATGAAATTGATTTGTCTGACCTTAAAAATCAGAATGTAAAATGCCTTCTGTCTGTTAACGATGAGCAATGGGTCTGGCACATAAGATTGAGACATGTTAGCATGAGAAAAATATCTCAAATTAACAAACTCAATCTGGTCAGAGGACTTCCTAATCTGAAGTTCAACTCAGAAGCTCTGTCTGAAGCATGTCAGAAAAGAAAATTTTCAAAACCCTCTTTCAAATAAAAAAATGATGTTTCTTCCTCTAGGAAATTAGAACTTCTACACATTGATCTATTCGGACTAGTGAAAACTGCATCCATTAGAGGCAAGAAGTATGGATTGGTCATAGTTGATGACTACAGCAGATGGACATGGGTTAAGTTCTTAAAACACAAGGATGAGTCACATTCTATATTCTTTGACTTCTGTAACCAAGTTCAAAATGAAAAAGAGTTTAGGATCATAAAGGTTGAAGTGATCATGGAGGAGAACTTGAAAACCCAATTTTTTGAAAAGTGTTTTAAAATATTTATCTTGTCCTAGAACTCCTCAACAAAATGGAGTTGTAGAACGAAAGAATAGAACATTGAAAGAAATGGCCAGAACCATGATTAAAGAAACTAATATGGCTAAACACTTCTGGGAAGAAGCAGTGAACACAACATGCTATATTAAAAATAGAATCTCTATAATACCTATTCTTGAAAAGTCTCCTTATGAATTGTGGAAGAACAGAAAACCCAACATTTCATATTTCCATCCTTTTGGATATACTTGCTATATTTTGAATACAAAAGATCGTCTGAACAAGTTTGATTCTAAGGCACAAAAGTGTATTCTGCTTGGATATTCTGAATTCTCAAAAGGCTATAGAGTATACAATACAGAAACTCTAATTGTTGAAGAATCTATCGAAGTCAGATTTGATGATAAGCTTGGCCATCAAAAGCCAAAGCAGACTGAAAATTCTACAGGTACAAAAGTTCAACTAATAAACTCTAAAGAGTCATAAGCAAAGGACAACTCAAAAGATCCCTCTATTGAAAATGCTTTGGACAACTTAAGAATGTTCGAGGAACCATCATAGAAAAGATTTCCTAGAATCACATCAGCACATCCAGAAGATATGATTGTTAGAAAGAAAGATGATGCAACACCCCAATTCCATCCCTCGTAATTAATAAAAAAAATCAAAGTTTCAAATTTTCATCCAAACATAAATTGAGGTATCACATATTCGTGTTTCATCACTTTGCATTATAATGCACTTCACAAAAATCAAAAGTCGGATATATCGATTCATATCATAAATCATCATATATCAACATATGAATATTCACAGCACAACGGATGTGTACACAAAATGTACATATCATCATGTTATCATCAATACATAAAGTTATAACATCATAAGATAGTATACATAAACTATCATATCCAAAATAATAACGTTGCCCAAAACCCGAGTGTTACTACTATCAGAGCAGGGCGACTCAAAATAAAGAGACTCGAGCTAATCCTCATCATCCTCGCGGATCACCTGCACGTTACCAATATAAAGGCAACGGAGAAACAAGTAAAGGGTGAGATACTCCAAAACATATAATTAAAGGCATGATAAAATATATATAGTTTTGGAATCATAAATGATATAGGATTAACAAGAATATGTCAACAAATATCAAAATCTCACATACTTTAAAATCATCATTTAGTGTATAAAATCAACACTTTAATTTCATCACATAATCACCATAATCATATCAAAACAAAACATAAACTCCATCTGCATAAACTCATATCGTCGCTTTACTGTCATGTTATATTCATCGCTTACTCATTATGAAATCATCACATATATTCACTTTATGTTCAACACAAAAATCATCATAAAACAAAGTATCATGTATCATCGCAATTCGTCATAAAACATCAAATAAAACTCAACGCCAAAAGACTCAAAAATAAACATAACCGACTCCATGAGACACGACTATGTTATGCTTGTGGTACCCATCGCTTTGTCCATAAAGCCCATCGTCGCTTTGGCATAAAAGCCCTCGTCGCTTGGCATAAAAGCCCTCGTCGCCAATGCAATGTATGTGACTCGACAATACGACATCACAAACACGACACAACAAAAACATAATCATCGCACATCAAAATTGACATAAAGCCCACGTCTCCATATTTATCCACATCAAGATAAACATATCATCACATCGCATATCATCAAGTATTCATTATAAATAAACCGTCGCAAACATCATGTTTAATCACAGCACATCATTATCAAATAATTCACTAAATTCCAAACACGGAAAAATAGTCAAACACCAATAATCGTTGCGAAAGTCATTCATAATAATCGGCATCAATTATAATCGTCAACGTCGCAATCGGATTGTCCATACGCGACTTAAACCGACTAAAACGCAACCCGTTTCAAATTAACCGTAAATTGGCCTATTTCGGGTCGCTTCGTAAAAACTCGAAATCTCGAAAAAATAACTTCACCACGACGGTCTACACGTTAAAATTAGCTAGCACGTCAATTTTCGTCCAATTCGGAGCAACTTGCTCCGTCGTCGAAATTGCCGAAATCGGAAAATCGGAACATAATCGGGTTCCAAATTAAATTGGATAACTTATGTCATAATTGTATTTAATTAATATAATAATTTAATATATTAAATTAATAAAAGAAATATCATAGAAACTATATATAATGAAAAAACCAGAACATGTGGAAACTTACTAAAGCATAAAAAAAAACAGAAAAGTAATTTTGTTATCTCCCTCCTCTTGAAACAACAAGCACGTCCCAAATGAAAGGGGAACCCTCACGGCACATGTTCATGCAAATGCAAACTTCCAAAATTCCAAGTGTTTGCATAATTGTTTCATAATTCTAACTTACAAAAAAAAAACTTGCATAATTATGAAAATTTGCAACTTATGAATTTCATTTCTAAAAGTACAACCTGCATAATTATGAAAACTTGCAACTTACAGTTACTTTACAAACTTAATAAAATTTCAGTTTTTCTTTCTTCTAATTTTCATTTCTGATTTCAACTAACAATAATCCAACAACAACAACACCTAAATTAATTCCTCTAGCCTCTATCAAAATCACCCAACACAACTCATAAACCCTAAAATTAATTTTATCCCAAATCAAAAATATATCAATCAAACCCTAACTATAAGAATTGGAAGATCAAACCCCTTAACTTAAATGTTTGAATTGATTCTTGATGTTTCAACCAACCCAAAACCCAAGATTTGTGTTCTTCTCCTCTTCTTCTCTTGCAAGACCTCTTTCTCTTCTCTAAGTGTGTTTTGTGTTATGATACTTCTATCTCTCATAAAACAACAACTAATGCCTTTGTTTGGATTTTGGTCTTAAGACAACATGAAAATACCATACTACCCTCCACTAGTCTTACTAACCCAAAATATAATTCAAAATGCCACTTAATCAAAATAACTCCAAATAATTAAATATCAGTAAGAATAATATTTTACCGAACTAAACGGAATAAAAATCAGATCGAACAAAATAATTACCGGTCCCTCAAAATAAATAACAAACCAAATAAAATAATTACCGGTCTGAATAAAATGTCGCCGAATATATTAACAGATATAACAGTTAATATAAATATTCTCGTCGCAAAAATAAATGTCAAACGGTAACTCGAAAATATTAATATAAATATAATATTATATAAAACGGGGCATTACAACTATCCCCCACTTATAAAAGTTTCATCCTCGAAATTACCTGACTCGAAAAGCTCGGGATAGGAATCCCGCATCTTGCTCTCCAACTCCCACGTCGCGCTTTCACCAGTTGCTCCTATCCAAACAACTTTGACCAAGGAAATCTCTTTGCCACGAAGAGACTTTATCTCACGATCTTCAATCCTTAAAGGCATCGTTTCCACCGTAATATTGTCTCGAACTTGAATATCATCCATCTCAATCACATGTGAAGGATCCGGAACATACTTCCGAAGTTGCGACACATGGAACACATCGTGCAAATTCGAAAGATTTGACGGTAATGCCACTCTATAAGCCACTTTTCCCACTTTACTAGTAATTTGGTAAGGACCAATAAAGCGAGGAGTTAGCTTCTTCGAATTCAATGCTCGCCCAACACCGGTTGTAGGAGTAACTCGCAAAAACACATGATCACCATCTTGAAATTCCAAGTCTTTCCTTCTTTTATCATGATAGATCTTTTGTTGACTTTGAGAAATTCTCATCTTTTCTCTAATCATCTTCACCGTCTCAGTAGTCTCTCTTACCAATTTGGGTCCAAGCACCACACTTTCACCCGACTCATGCCAACACAAAGGAGTGCTACACCTGCGACCATACAAAGCCTCAAACGGCGCCATTCCAATACTAGCATGAAAACTGTTGTTATAAGTAAACTCAATCAAAGGAAGGTATGTATCCCATGAACCACCATGTTCAAGAATACAAGATCGTAACAAATCTTCCAACGATTGAATCGTCCTTTCCGTCTGACCATCAGTTTGAGGATGATAAGCCGAACTCAACCTCAACTTTGAACCCAAAGCCTCTTGCAAGCTTTTCCAAAATTCAGAAGTAAACCTTGGATCTCTATCCGAAACAATACACAAAGGAATACCGTGTAATCTCACAATCACATGCATATAAATTTCCTCCAACTTCGATACAGGATAAGTGATGTTAATAGGAATAAATTGAGTCGACTTCGTAAGCCTATCAATGATCACCCAAATTGCATCGTGTCCTCTTGGTGTATTCGGTAACCCTGTTACGAAATCCATAGAAATTCTATCCCATTTCCATTATGGAATCTCTAACGGTTGCATCAACCCTGCAGGTTTCTGATGCTCCACTTTAGACTTCTGACAAGTCAAACAAGCATAAACAAACTGAGCCACCTCTTGTTTCATGCCCGACCACCAAAATAGTTTCTTTAAATCTTGATACATTTTGGTCGCTCCGGGATGAATACTCAAATTGCTTCTATGACTTTCTTCCAAGATCATTCTCTTCAAATCCACATCATCGGGAATACAAATCCTATCTCGGAACCTCAAAACACCCTGAGCATCCAACTTGAAATCTTCATTTTCAGTTTGACCAATACCAACCAACAAATCAACAAGTTTCACATCAAGCTTCTGAGCTTCTCTTATACTATCAAGGAAATCATTATTGATCTTCAACATTCCCAAGATAACACTCTTCGGCGTCACTTCTATCACGAGACTCATATCTCTAAATTTCTCAATCATTTCCAACTCTTTCACCATCAAAAGTGACATATGCAAAGTCTTTCGACTTAAAGCATCGGCCACCACATTAGCTTTACCAGGATGGTAATTCAATCCAAAGTCATAATCTTTCAACAATTCAAGCCACCAACTTTGCCTCATATTAAGCTCTTTCTGATCGAACAAGTACTTCAAACTTTAATTTATGGTCACTAAATACTTCAAATCTACAACCATAAAGATAATGCCTCCAAATCTTAAGCACAAAAACAACCGCTGCAAGTTCCAAATCGTGAGTAGGATAGTTCTTCTCATGAATCTTCAATTGCCTAGAAGCATAAGCAACCACCTTTCCATTTTGCATAAGCACACCACCTAAGCCCATCTTAGAAGCATCACAATAAACAACAAACGGTTCTTCAGGATTAGGTAGAATCAAGATTGGAGCCGTTGTCAACCTCTTCTTCAATTCCACAAAACATTCTTCACACTTGACATCCCACACAAATGCAGCTCCTTTACAAGTCAACTTTGTCAAAGGAAGTGACAACTTAGAAAAACCTTCAATGAACCTTCTGTAGTAACCAGCCAAACCTAAGAAACTTCTAATCTCAATAACAGACTTAGGAGTTTCCCATCTCAACACAGCATCCACCTTAGAAGGATCAACCGCAATGCCATCACCAGAAATGACATGCCCCAAAAAGCTCACTTCACTTAACCAGAACTCGCACTTTGACAACTTAGCATAAAGCTTCTTCTCTTTCAGAACTTCTAACACAATGCGCAAATGTTCTGCGTGCTCTCCTTCCGATTTAGAATAAACCAGAATATCATCAATGAAAACAACCACGAAACTATCTAAGTAAGGATGGAAAATACGATTCATGTACTCCATGAATACTCCCAGTGCATTAGTGACACCGAAAGGCATCACCGAAAACTCGTAATTTCCATACCTCGTTCTAAAAGCAGTTTTCTGAACATCTTCTTCTTTCACCCTTATTTGATGGTAACCCGATCTCAAATCAATCTTGCTAAACATGCGAGCTCCAACCAATCGGTCCATCAAATCATCAATTCTAGGAAATGGATACCTATTCTTGATAGTTACTTTATTCAACTAACGATAATCAATACAAAGTCTCATGCTACCATCTTTCTTCTTCACCAATAACACAGGAGCTCCCCACGGCGACACCCTTGGTCTGACAAACTTCTTCTCGAGAAAATCTTCTAATGGGCTCTTCAATTCCGACAACTCGGACGCGGACATCCTGTATGGTTCCATAGAGATAGGTCTGGTACCAGGGACAAGATCCACAGATAACTCAACTTCTCTTTTTGGAGGTGAACTAGGAATCTCATCAGGGAATACTTCGGGAAAGTCGCACACCACCGGAAAGTTTGCAATCATAGCTTGACTCTCCACAGAAAGAGTCACCGTCAACAAGAAAACCAACACTTCATCCTTCATGAACTCATTAAACTGTTTCGTCGACACCAGCATAACTTGTTCTTCTTCTACTAAGGAAGAAAACCTCACAGTGTTGTCATAGCAATTGATATAGACATAATTAGCTTTCAACCAGTCTATACCTAGAACCACGTCCAACCCGACAAGCGATAAACAAACAAGATCCACAACAAAGTCTCTATCAAAGATTGATAAAGGGCAACTTGCACACACAAAAGAAGTAGTAACCGTTCCCTTAGCCAGAACTTCTACCACCATATCTCTATCCAGAGACGACAAAGTGAGACCCAGTCTCTTTACACAATCAGCAGCAATAAAAAAGTGAGTAGCACTAGTATCAATAATAGTAATAAGAGGAATGTTATTAATGAAACTAGTACCTCGAACCAGACCATCCTCGTTTTCCGTCGAAGCACCCGACAAAGTAAACACCTTTCCCGCTCCTTGAGTTCTCTTAGGCCTCTTACATTGAGCACTAATGTGACCTCCCTCGCCACAATTAAAACAAACCACATCCTTATGCTTGCAATCATGAGTCATATGACCCACTTCTCCACATTGGAAACATCTCACCTCATTCTCCTTAGCTCTCACATCACTTCGACAAACATTACTTTTGTGGCCAGGTTTCCCACACTTGTAACAAACAATACTAGCAGGAGCATCTCCCCCACTAGTTCTTCGCCCTTGAAACGCTTTCCGTTTCCCTTTACCAGCTGGAGTATCATATGGATTCCCTCGGCTTTGCTGACCTTTGTTTCTCTTATCAGACATTATCTTATAGTGTGCATTACTATATTCCTCAAAGATTCTACAACTATCAATCAAATCCGCCAAGACACGAATTTTCTGATATTCCACAACTTTCTTAATCTCAGGACGTAAGCCATTCTCAAATTTAATGTACTTCGAAAAATCGGCATTAGCTCCATCATAGTGAGGATAGAACTTAGCCAGCTCGGTAAACTTTGCAGCATAATCGGTGATAGACATATTTCCTTGTTTCAGCTCAAGGAACTTTATCTCCTTCTTTCCCCGAACATCTTCCAGGTAATACTTCCTCATGAATTCTCTTTGGAAAACTTCCCACGTCACTTCCTCACCAGCAACCTCAAGCCTCTGACGAGTGTCAACCCACCAGTCATCAGCCTCAGCACTTAATTTATGAGTACCATAACGGATCCTTTGCACAGGAGTGCAATCCATCACACGGAAGATTATTTCAATCTCCTTCAGCCACGCCAAAGCACCTTCAGGATCATACTTTCCTTGGAAAGTAGGAGGATTCTCTCTTTGGAAGGTTGCGAAACTACGAGACCCAGCGTTCTCGTCAACATTCGACGGGTTTTGGAAAGCCTGAGCCATTGCCTGCATAGCAGCAGCAAGAGCCTCATCTTTCCTACCAACGTTCCTTCTAGCCATAACAACTTCTGCTCACAACAAAACAAGGATTAGAATCAACAAATAACAATACTTGATTGTTAGACAACAACAAACTCAACAACTTGGCCGGACAGACCGACCTGCTCTGATACCACTTATGTAACACCCCAATTCTACCCCTCGTAATTAATAAGAAAATCAGAGTTTCAAAATTTCATCCAAACATAAATTGAGGTATCACATATTCGTGTTTCATCACTTTGCATTATAATGCAGTTCACAAAAATCAAAAGTCAGATATACCGATTCATATCATAAATCATCATATATCAGCATATGAATATTCACAACACAACGGATGTGTTCACAAAATGTACATATCATCATGTTATCATCAATACATAAAGTTATAACATCATAAGATAGTATACATAAACTATCCTATCCAAAATAATAACGTCGCCCAAAACCCGAGTGTTACTACTATCAGAGCAGAGCGACTCAAAATAAAGAGGCTCGAGCTAATCCTCATCATCCTCGCGGATCACCTGCACGTTACCAATATAAAGGCAACGGCGAAACAAGTAAAGGGTGAGATACTCCAAAACATATAATTAAAGGCATGATAAAATATATATAGTTTTGGAATCATAAATGATATAGGATTAATAAGAATATGTCAACAAATATCAAAATCTCACATACTTTAAAATCATCATTTAGTGTATAAAATCAATACTTTAATTTCATCACATAATCACCATAATCATATCAAAACAAAACATAAACTCCATCGCCATAAACTCATATCTTCGCTTTACTGTCATGTTATATTCATCGGTTACTCATCATGAAATCATCACATATATTAACTTTATGTTCAACACAAAAATCATCACAAAACAAAGTATCGTGTATCATCGCAATTCGTCATAAAACATCAAATAAAACTCAACGCCAAAAGACTCAGAAATAAACATAACCGACTCCATGAGACACGACTATGTTATGCATGTGGTACCTGTTGCTTTGTCCATAATTAGGGACATTTGGCATAAATCCCATCGTCGCTTTGGCATAAAATCCCTCGTCGCTTGGCATAAAAGCCCTCGTCGCCAATGCAATGTATGTGACTCGACAATACGACATCACAAACATGACACAACAAAAACATCATCATCGCACATCAAAATTGACATCAAGCCCACGTCGCCATATTTATCCACATCAAGATAAACATATCATCGCATCGCATATCATCAAGTATTCATTATAAATAAACCGTCGCAAACATCATGTTTAATCACACCACATCATTATCAAATAATTCACTAAATTCCAAACACGGAAAAATAGTCAAACACCAATAATCGTTGTGAAATTCATTCATAATAATCGGCATCAATTATAATCGTCAACGTCGCAATCGAATTGTCCATACGCGACTTAAATTGACTAAAACGCAACCCGTTTCAAATTAACCGTAAATTGGCCTATTTCGGGTCTCTTTGTAAAAACTCAAAATCTCAAAAAACTAACCTCACCACGACGTTCTACACGTTAAAATTAGCTAGCACGTCAATTTTTGTCCAATTCAGAGCAACTTGATCCGTCGCCGAAATTGCCGAAATCGAGAAATCGGAACATAATCGGGTTCCAAATTAAATTGGCTAACTTATGTCATAATTGTATTTAATTAATATAATAATTTAATATATTAAATTAAGAAAATAAATATAACAGAAATTATATATAATGAAAAACCAGAACATGTGGAAACTTACTGAAGCATAAAAAAAAACAGAAAAGTAGTAATGTTATCTCCCTCCTCTTCAACCATGCAGTCCCATACCTGCATAATCTTAGGAAAACTTCAGAAATTCGTAACTTTCGCCATAGGTATCGGAATGACGCGTGTTCGTATCGTTAGAAAGCTAACAGAGAGTAATTAGTAATGAAATTAGTCCTCAAACCAGTATGTTAATTTTAAAAGTGATGGAACCCCATTTTAGTGAGTTTTCCCGAGTAAATTACATATTTAAATTCCCCGGAGTGCAGTTCCATTTTGAGTGCGGGAACGGGATGCCTCGTCTGATATTCTATGATTTCCTGTATAATTCTGATATGCATGATTCTCTGTTATGTCACTGTATGCTAATGATCATTACAAGAAAATGCATTATGCGATGACTCTGATATTCTAGATATGTTTTCTGTGTAATAATGCTTGTATGTGTGTGAGAACATGTGCAGGAGGGCAAACCTGAATACGAGTGTCAGTATAGGAGAATAATTGAGGTAAGTGCAGTATAGAAAACCTGAACACGAGTTTCACTATAGGAGAATCCTGTGTGCTATGTAATTTTCGGACATGTTATGGGTAGTGGCTTGGTGCACACTCATTTATGTCGTACCATCTGTTGCTTTCTGTTGTGGCCGTATCTGTGTCCTTCTCAAGGATCGCCATATCTGTGGCCTAGATGTATCCGAGGTGAGAATGGACGACCGATCATTTACACCGCTCTCAATGGGAATGATTTGGTGTATACTCATTGATCGATGTAGAATGTATCAGTATTGCAATGGGAATGATCTGGTGTATACTCATTGCATATTAGGGGGAAGTGCTCATGCTCGATGGGAATGATCTGGTGTATAGTCATTGTGTCACGATTAGAGGTATTTCCTTAGGCAGTAAAACATCGATAATGTTGGTTCGGTGGGGATGTGATGCCATGTAGGCTACATCACATCGTGACTCACATTAGTACTACCACGTAGGTAACATTACTAGTCCTTCATCGGTGGGCTCGTGTCTCCATCGAGATATGGTTTCACTTGCAATTTGGCACAGATGTGTACATTCTGTTTTGTGTTTTTGTTTGTTCTGTTTGTTTTTGTGGCCTCATTGATCGATCAAGGGACCTTCAATGGTGGTCTTACCCCATATATGTGTTTGCACTCGACCGGTAGATAAACCACGAATCCTCGGTGGATTCGTTTATACATGACCCTGTAGAATCGAGTGAACCCGTAAGATAGGGGAACTCACTGAGATTTTGTAATCTCACCCCAATCCTCTTATTATTTTTCAGGAACAGGTTATAGTATTAGAATTGCTAGATGGACGGTTTCAAGGACTGTAGATGAGTAGAAGACAGGAAGACCTGATAAACATTATACTCCCCTATGCGATAGGGAAGACAAGCTTCTTGGATACATTCTGATGGAGAGGTGTATTGTATTCAATTTTGAATTCTTGTATTTTTCTTCTAGTTGTATGTTTCTTGTACCATAATTAATATCACCGCATATTATTCTAGACGTATATGTATGGGGTGTTACATTCTCCGGCAAGGAGAAATTGAAACCTGCAAAATAATGAAAATCAAAGCTAAAAGAAGACCCTACCCCCTAGTTCAAGGGCTGCAGATCGATTGGTGGCATCAGTTTGGTATGAAACGGCCTGTAACTAGGGTTTCAATGAAGTAGAAGCTTCATGTTCTAACAATGGCAAACCTTAATTCTTGCATTAAAACTCATGCACAATGGTTTTAAACAATAAAAAACGTTAGTATGAACAACAATATATGCATCGAATCTATTTAAATTGCAAGAATCGAAGGTTAGAAATTTCAAAACCTTACCAAACCGGTGCAATCGAGGGAGACAATTCTAGGATGCTTTGGGATGGTGTAAGGGCTTGGATCGATTCATGGGAACCTCAGGAGAGTGAATGGATGCTCGGTTTTGCTTGAGAATAACTGGAAAATCAACTTCGATTTTTCCCTAAAACTTGATATTTTTGAAGAATTTTTCTAGGGTTCTTCAGGAAGCAATCCGTGTCCTTCTCACTTGATATTTTATTTTTATTTTTTATATTGTTAGCTTAGGTAGTGTGTTGATTGTTGTTTGTCACTTTTCAATATACGTAGTGTGATTCTTGCCTTTGTATTTTTAATATACGTTTTTGGATGAATGCATAATTTAGTCTATTGTTTGCAATATTTTTGGATGAGTGTTTATGTCCCTCACCTTTGTGTGTTCTTCGTCTACCGGTGAATTTTTACTAGGCGTGATTCATGATTTATCTTGTTTTGTTTTAGAATGTTTTGCATTATTTTCGTAGTTAGGATTTGTTTCATTTTCATATTGTCGTTGTAGGATTGTGGTAAGTATTTTCTTTGCGTTTGCGTTTAAAAAACCGTTGATTCATGATTCTTGGATTGTCGCCATTTATTTCTTGAGGACAAACAATGTTTCAAGTTGGGGAGAGTTTGATAAGTGCAAATTGTAGATATTTTTGTATATAAGTTTTGTTGCACTGATTGGTTCTTTTGTGGATATTCATGTTAATAATCCCGACTTTGTGTGTAAATATATTCAGTTTGTGTATTTGTGCATTTTCGTGTACATAGTGTAACGTTTGATAGTTTTGTAAATATTTTGTAGGTATTTATCGCATTATTGGAGCATTGAGGAATAAAGTCCAAATGGAGCTCCAAGATGCAGTTTTGAGGAATAAGAAAAATAAGGCAAAGAAAGAAGCCAAGAAAAGAAGTGAGTGTTTTTGTCTTAGTAGCAGCACCAGGAGGTGTAGTGGCGAGGACAGGGCATTGTGAGCACTGGGACCAACGTCGGGCGGTGCAGAAGCGATGCAAAAATGTGGAAATCGACTGGCTCCTGCTTTTCCTCACGTCTGGATCTCCAGGCAAGAATTTAGGCCAGTGTCGGGTGGAAAGTTTGAGCATAGGGTGATGCTATATATTTTCGCCCAGTTGCTTGTGTGGCAAGTGTCACACCATGACTAACCAAATAAACTTAAGCTAAATATTTTATTAAACTATATATTAACCTATTATCATTTGCTAATTAACTATCAAAAGAAACTAATCCTAATTAAGGGTTAAAGTAACACTAAACTATATTTTAAAAAAAAAAAAAATTAGATAAAACAGAAATAATCATACCCATTTCCTAAATACTATCAACCCAACTTAATAAATAAATTAATATAATAAAAATAAAAAAACAGAAAACTTCTGTTCTATCTCTCTATTCTATCTCATCTCTCTCGTTCCCACGAAAATACTCTCGTTACCTCACGAACTCTCATCCTCTCACCCTCTCTCGGACTCTCTCGTTGTCTCATCTCTCCGAACTCTCTCGTTCTCTCTCATTCATGGACCCTTGTTCCCTCTTGTTGCTCTCTCGCGACCCTGACTCTATCTTCCTTCACGGAGTTCACCGGAAATCGCCCCTGAGTGGTTGTGGATGGCGGCGATATGTTCCGATTCACTTGTTTCTTACATTTTTTGACTTTTTTCTGTCTCGTGGTTGCTAATTTGTGAATCGATTTTGCAGATGATGAGCGATTTTCCGTAAATCTGAAAGGGGTTCTGAAACCCTAGGTTCCTCTGACGCGATTCCGGCGATGATGATGGTACCTGAGTCTTGGAGACGCGTTCGGTGGCGAGGAATGGCTTATGAGCTCGTTTCGGGTGAGATTGTTCCAAACTCCTACTTCTTTTCCTCTTCTTCTTCTCAATTCAGAACTTGATTTCTGAAAAAAATACTCTGAAGGGTTTTAGTTTAGGAACATGATGAATAACTGTTAGGGTTTGATGATGTTATCTGTTTGGCTTTTGGTTGCTATTGTGTTTTTGGTTCGATCGTGGCTGTTGCCTCTGGTATGGAATTGGCTTCCCTATTATAGTTATTGTTGCCTCTGGTTTCTTTGAAAATGGTTGTGGGAACAAAGTTTGGTTTTTTTTCTTTGTGATTTTCTGTTTTGAACCAAGAAGGCTTTGGTATTCGATTTTCTGGTCCCCTTTACCATGTTGCTTGTTGCTAGCTTTATCTCCTGGGAACTTAGGGTTTGAACTGTGTTGGAACTTGATTTTGCTTTCTCTGATACTGCTCTGTTGTTCTGCTATCTGCTATTCTTTGTCTGCTGCTATAACTCTCCCATTTTAGCCAACATGCTTTTGCTTTTCTCAATTGGCTTTATTGCCTTGATACTTTTGGCTTTCCTTTACCTGTTGCTGGTTCTGCTACCACCTGTTGCTTTCTGCTATAGTCTTGTTTGCTGATAACCATGTTGCCTGTCACGCTCATCTTCTGCTGGCTTTTGAGTTTGGGCTGAACATATTTTCTGGAACTGTGTTTGTAATAATCTGTTTGTACACCTCCCTTTTGTGAACCAACAACCTTTGTTGTTGTGATTTGCAATAGGAGTTCCTTTGGCCAATGATTAATATTGCAATTTAGATTATGAGGCTTTAAACAAGATGTGAAAACCCTTCGAAAAAACCTGATTTTGAGAACTTAATCCTAATGATGAGATTGTTTGAAATTATAGTTCTCTTGATTTTCTTATGAATTTATGTTTATATTTTGCTTTTCTGATCACTAACCATTCTCTTGTGTTTTGTTTCATGTGATGGCGACAAGGGTGAGGACATAGCACAAAGCTCGGAGTTGGAAGAAATTTCAACAGAAAGATTCGCCATTAGTGACCATAGGATTAATTTATGGTTTCTTGTATTGTAGAAACATAGGGCTTGTAATTAGAATCTTTTGGAATTGTCTCTTATTGGTAAACCTTGAATGTATGAAATCCTCTTGTAAAACTTTGTCAAGCGATAATCCTATTTTGGACTTGTAATCTAAACTTCTTATTTTGTACATCATTCATGTGAATTTTGAATGCAAGCTTGAATTCCTTTTGCAACATAATCGGAAAATTCTCTAGAATACCTTAAAGTTTACAATCCTTTAAGTTTCAACTTTGATATGTCAAATAGAAAAATTCCTCCCATTCGGACATGATTCCAATAAGAAAAAAATGTTGAAAGGATATTGAAACTTTGAATGACATTAAAATTAAATTTGTAATTCAACATATCATGTATCAACTTGTATATCAAATTGTCTTCATTCGGATTAAAACTTGAAGAAATTTCTCAAATTTCTCAATTGTACCAATTTGCAACATTTGCTTCAAGAACTTAAAGGCTCTTAAATGATAATGGTAACATGTTCTTTAAATCAAAGATGCCATCTCAATTAAAGAATACTCAATCCCTCAAGAAAGTCTGAAACAAAATGTAACCCATGTGAGCATAAATCCCCGACTTCACCCTCTAAACCTTTTGATGAGCAAATGACTTGTGGAAAAAGATAAAAATCAATGTGATCTCTGAAACAGAAACTCATGCACAAGAACTGACAGATAAGAGAGAATAAGGTTCACTATTAAACCCTTGTCAATTTTAACTCTCTTAGATTGATTGAAAACACAAACATCTTCCATATCTTATAAAAAGAAACACTACGAGCCACCTTAAACTCATAACCACAGAACTCATGACATGAATGTACTTGCGTGCAATAGAAAAGAAGAGGGTAAATTTTGGGGTGCGACACTTAGATTGTTATCTAGGATGATTCTATATTAGTTTCTAGACTCTAGATATAGATTTAGAGCTGACATTCACTTAGGGTATCTTAGTTTAATTCCTTTTTGTTAGATGTGTTGGTTGAGAGATCGTCAACACAAATGGCACGGTTGACTTCTGTGTTGTTGAGGTGGTAGATAGATTTCTACCGAGGTGATGCATTCGGTCTCTCAATTTAGGTTAGAATTGACTTAGGTCGTGAGAGATACGTGATGAGATAGACGTATATCATAGGTTGAGTATAACTGGACGATAGGTTTAAGTTTATGAGAGGGGTGTACGTTAAATTCAGATAAATTATCTACCCTTTTTACTTTTATTTTCATTTAATTTATGTTCATACATTTTTCTTTCCATACAAACAACTCATTCAAACCATAAACTCATTAACGAGAGATTTGTCGAACGATAATTCAATATACCAATCTCTGTCGACACGATAAGGTATAACCTATATCGCCCAGTAAAAATAATACTTTAGTTTTTGCTTGTCGCTTTAACGCTTCAGAAAAATGGCATCGTTGCTGGTAATAAGTTGTATTGTTTTGCATCGTGATAGTTCTTTAGTTTTTGAGTTTTCTAATTAATGTATATGTTGTATAGAATTTGTACATGAACTTGTGTATGTATACTTCTGAATTTATTTGTGTATGTTTACAAAACTTGTAAATTTTACATGTTTTACATATTTTCGAATATTGTGTATTTGTTTATTGTTCTTCACGTTTGCTAAGTATTTGGTTAGGTTTCGATGTCGGTGAGCGCTAATCGTGTAAAGAGGAAACATGGAGAAGTGTGTATAAATAACAGGCGTCGAGCTAACGACGTAAAATAAACATGATTTATTATTTTTTATTTTGTTAGTTTAGGTAGTATTTTGATTGTTCTTTAAACAAGTTGAAATTGGACTTGTTCTAAATTTTTAAATCTTTACTTTTCAACTTGTTTAAACTTCCGAGAGATTTCTTTTATTAGCTTAAGGAAATATGTGTATGTTGAAAATTCTAATAATTTATGTTGTTTGGGCTCGAATTTTGGTTCGATAGCATGAAGTGCAAAAGGTGATTTTTCAAGTTTGATCGTTTCAACTAGCTGATGTATGGTAATTATAATGTTTTGAAGTTGGTACGCGCTAGTTACTCATTTATCGCTTTATATAGCATAATATGTTTAAGAAACTTTTTCATTTGTATAATTATTATACCATTCATTCTTTTTGCATTACTTTCTCATGACTTGAATCACTTTAGTTCTCTTTTTGCCCATAAATCTGAGGAAGCTTTCCATTATTCATATATGCTGGAGGCCAAGATTTTATTTTAACTGGATTTTATTATACTTAATCTTTTATTTGTTTTGATGGTATGATTGCAAGAAAAGGATCGACGTATTTTATTTTATTTTTTGCATAATTATCTAACAATGTTGTCAATTCACCTTGTGAGTGTGTGATTATTTGTTAACCCCTTTGAGATTTTATCAATATCTATGTTTATTTAAACTTGATACTTGTCTATAAGTGTTCAGTTCACCTTTTTTGTATGGAAGTTGATTTTTTCTTGAACCCTCAATTTTGTGTTGTTGTATGAATTTTGGCCTTGCCTAGAAAGTAGGGAGTATTCACAAATTAATGTTGGTTGAATTCAAGTAGGGAAGATAAATGTTTGCTAACTTATGTTGTTGATTTCTATGATGTTTAGAAAAATAAAAAAAATAAAAAAAAAAAAGTGAAAAAGAAAGAAAAAACTGAAAAAACTTTGAAAAAGAAAAACAAAAAGAGTATGGAATAATGTTGTCATAATAATTGATGTGTGTTGGTTTGAGAAATTTGGGATGAAGAAGAAGTTTGATTGAAATTATATTGTTTGAAACTTTGAGGAAGTAATTACTCCCTTAGGTTTAGGAAAGTTTTTGTTTCGATTAGCTTTAGGACTTATCACTTGTTTGTTAACCAATCCATGTTACAACCTTTAAAAGCCCTTGTGATTCTTGCCTTTGTATTTTTAATATACGTTTTTGGATGAATGCATAATTTAGTCTATTATTTGCAAGATTGTTGGATGAGTTTTTATGTCCCTCACCTTTGTGTGTTTTTCATCTACCGATGAATTTTTACTAGGTGTGATTCATGATTGAGCTTGTTTTGTTTTAGAATGTTTTGCATGATTTTCGTACTTAGGATTTGTTTTGTCTTCATATTGTCGTTGTAGGATTGTGGTAAGTATTTGTTTTGCGTGTGCGTTTTTGTTTGAACCATACATTTGTTTCCATTTTAAAAACCTGTTGATTTATGATTCTTGGATTGTTGTCGTTTGTTTATTTAGGGATGTTGACTTTATTTGAGGACAAACAATGTTTCAAGTTGGGGAAAGTTTGATAAGTGCAAATTGTAGATATTTTTGTATATATGTTTTGGTGCACTTATTGGTTCTTTTGTGGATATTCATGTTAATAATCTTGACTTTATGTGTAAATACATTTAGTTTGTGTATTTGTGTGTTTTTGTGTATATAGTGTATCGTTTGATAGTTTTGTATATACTTTTAAGGTATTTGTCGCATTATTGGAGCATCGATAAATAAAGTCCAAATGGAGCTCCAAGATGCAGTTTTGAGGAATAAGAAGAATAAGGCAAAGAAAAAAGCCTAGAAAAGAAGTGAGAGTTGATGTATGAGCAGCAACGTTGGGTGGTGATGTGGCGAGGGCAGGGCAACATGAGCGTCGGGACCAGCGTCGGACGGTGCAAAAGCGTTGCAAAAATATGGAAGTCCAATATCTCCTGACTTGTCATCACGTCTGGGTCTCTAGGCGAGAAGTTAGGCAAGCTTGGAGCGGTGAGTTTCAGCGTTGGGTGATTCTAGATATTTTTTCCCAGCTGCTTGTGTGGCGTATCGTGGACCAAGTGTTGAATAAGCAACGTCGGGTAACGCTTTGGAGCGTTTAGAGGTGGCTGTGGATCAACATTTTTTGTCTATATATTTTCCTTTCATTTAATTTATCGTGTTATGGTTTTGGAGTGGTTTTTTATCACCATTTCCATCAACCTCATACTTTCATAGATTAGCTTAGAAAACAATACTAGGGCCTGCATACAGATGATTCAGGGTGGATTGCTCGTCGATCGGCTCTGACAATCCGAAAGATTTGTGGTTTATCTTTTATCTTCTCTTTGTATCTCTCTTTTGTTGAGTTTTGTATGTGTATTTACTCTTGACATATGTATATTTTTCGGCCATGGCGTTATATAAAACTTGCTTTACCCATCTTTTTCGATTATTGTCTTAGGTTTTTACTTTGTGTTAGGGATTTGAGTAGCTAGAGAGATATACTTCTTAGATTCTTATCTATGATGATTCTTTTTTTAGATCTATATATAGATTTATAGTTGGCATTCACTTATTGTATCTAAGATTAATGCCTCTATGTTAGTTGTGTCGGGTTGAGAGATTATCAGTACAAATGGCACGATTGACTTCTGTGTTGTTGAGGTGGTAGAGAGATCGCTACCGAGGTGATGCAGTCTGCCTCTAAATTTGGGTTAGAAATGACTTGGGTCGTGAGATGTACGTGAGGACATAAACGAGTATCGTAGGTTGAGTATAACTAGTCAATAAGTTTAATTCGGTGACGAGTGGTGTACATTAAAGCCAGATAAATTGTGTATCCTCTTTACTTTTGTTTTTATTTAATTTATGTTCATACGTTTTCCTTTCCATACAAATAAGTCATTTGTCCTATAAAATCATTAACGAGAGATTGTCGAACGAGAATTAAATATACCAATCTTTGTGGACATGACATGATATAACCTATATCATCCGATAAAAATAATACTTTATTTTATGCTTACCACTTTACAGCTTTAGCAGGGTTCTAAGTAGATTTCCTAGGGTTCATGTTTTTTCTGGTTTTTAGTTGAGATTCACGATTGAAGTTCATCCAAATACTGGAAAGGGGTGGTCATGGGGGTGGCACTGCCGTCGGAGAGATTTTCTACGGGCCATGATTGTTGAATGTTTGAGAGAGAATTGGGAGAGTGCGAGAGTAGAGAGGGAATGGGGAACAAAAAAATGAGACTTTGTGAATAAATTTTGTTCAAATATACTCTCCCTCGATCATCCGTGCGCACCACATGGCCAACTAACTGGCCATAGGATCTGGAGACCATTGACTGGTCTCCTCACACTCTCCCTCACCATGGACCTCAATCAACATTCTATCTCACCTGTTCGTCCTGCATACTTTCAATCAGCATTCTAGAATTAACTTCTGGTGACCTTCTGATCAATATCAAATATCTCTTACCCCATTGGCGCACCGTTACACGTTAAGGTTGCACACACCAAGCCAAACAGACTCAATATTTATCTTGGGCCAAATCCAACGTTGTTTATATCCCTAGATTGCTAGCTTCAACTATGATTCATACCCCATCTGCATTTTTGACTCTAACAATTATTTGGGCTTAGTCTCTATTATTTACACACCTTAAATTAATACGCTAAAGATAACTGCGGCTGTTATTTTATAAGTAAAATTTAATTTATTTAATTTGTTTAGTTATTAGAATTACTGTTTCTTTCTATATTATTTTTCTTTTATTTGCATTAAAATATTATTATTTAAACATTATTTCATTCAAATATTTTTTACATATCATGCATTTGAAATAGCTAACCAACTTCAAATTTATTTTCTACTAACTTAACAAAATTCTAATATATTTTAAAGAAAAAATAATTAAATAACATTACTTTCACAATTAACTGCAAACTACGTCTATGATTACTCAAATTTCAAACCCAGACAAAGTTTAAGGATAATTCGAAAGTAATTCTAAACAATTCTATAAAAAAAATTAACCAAACACATACGAACTACGAAATGGACTCTGATTTCCTTATAAGAGGATACATAGGCACACGGCTTAAAAATCAAGACGAGTCCTTTAATTAAACGACTAAATCCTTTTTTTTAACATTTACAATAATGATAGCACAATAGTTTCCATCAAACCTTAGAACTAATGGGGTCCCCTTGAGTTAAGGGAGGTAACTAGTGCCTAACACCTCCCCTTTATCTAATAACTCACGAATTCAGAATCTCTGATAAAATTTAGGGTTTTCTCTCGTTCCTTTTCCGTTCTTAGGACAAATAAGTATTGGAGACGACTCGTATTTTTTCGAGTTGCAACACTACCAACTACCAAGTTTGAAGATATTAGAAATGAGATTAAAGTTAGTAATAGTAACTTAATCTTGAGGGGGACGTAATTATGGGTCATCAAGAGGGATGAAGCATTCACATTGGATCAAACACTCACCTAAAGATCAAATACTCACCCAAACAAATGTAAGAGACACCACATATTTATCCAAAATCTTAAGGTGATAGGTGTATACTCAACCTCCACTTTTATAATCAATGTGTTCTCAACAATTCCCCCCACCCTCAAATGTGAGTCCATCTACTATGTCCCTTCTCAATCGGTAACTCTTTCATCCATATGCTTGTACCACCATTGAGAGACACACTTATCTCGTCATAGACACTTCAATGAGACACATGCCTGACCACCATGTCAGCAAGATTTTTTACACAAGGTGTAGGTCCCTTACTCGAACCAGGCTACACTCACCCAAAGATCAAACGCTCACTCAAATAAGTGAGAGAGACACCACATATGCATCCAAAACCTTAAGGTTGTAGGTGTATGAATCTTCTTACTTATAAAGTGCTCAACCTTCATTTTTTAAAGTTATGTGAATCTTAGAACTCACTTGTTTTCAACACAACTCACACTTACTTCTGAACGCGTAATACATCAATATGCACTACAAAAAATAAGCTTATTTGCCACGTGAAAATAACGTGGCAAACATAAAAATCACGTCACAAAACAAAAATAGCGACGTGAGCATTTATGTCGTTGGGGGACAAGTGGCAAAGTAGTAGCGACGTGATTTTCATGTCACTAATTAGTGACGTGAAAATCACGTAAAACTTTGTATAGGGAACATGAATCTTGACATGTAGCGACTTTAGTAGCGACGTGATTTTCATGTCACTAATTAGTGACATGAAAATCACGTCGCTACATGTGACGTTTTTTTTTTTTAAAAATTATTTAGTAATTACTTTTTATATTAATTAATTTATGTAATAAAATTTAAATAATAAAATTCATATAATAAAATTTAAATAATAAAATTTATATAATAAAATTTAAATAATAAAATTTATATAATAAATTTTAAATAATAAAATTATATAATAAAAGTTAAATAATGAAATTTATATAATGAAATTTAAATAATAAAATTTATATATTAAAATTATTAGAATAATAGAATTTTATTATATATTTGAATAACAGAATTTTATAAAATAAAGTCATATAATAAAATTTTATATAATTTAATATTTTAAAATGATAAAAATAAATATGTGACATAAATGCAAATTTACAAACAAAAGAAATAAAATGTTTTTACGGGGCATCTTCACCCGGATAATTATCGAGATCGAAGTCATCAAGTCCGTCATCATCCGGCTGTGTATCAGGAACATGCTGATTTCCACCACCTTGCATAAACCTTCTCATCTGCTCCTCCATATCAGATTGCCTCTTCCGCATCATCTCCAACTGTTGTTGCTGCTCTTGCCTCATTGTCGTCATTTGGGCCTCCATTTCGCGTCTGACTTCAGTTGCGGCCAATTGTCGTACTGTTTCAAGTTGATCCTGTCTCAGATTCGGTTGGCGTGACCCTCCTCTCCATCTCTAAGTCGTTGAAGCAGATTACGATCACCAACTCTCAACCCAGGCCAAATTTCCTCCATAAAAAGCAACCATTAGGCCCTTTTCCATTAACCACTTCATTCCAAATGTAGAAATCAACATCACCATTAAGCGGCTCCCCCTCTGCTGGCCTGTATTGAGGATTGTGTTCCAGAAAATTTGCAAGCAATGTCTGATAATCATCCTACACATACATTAAATAATAAAATTAAAAAAAAATTATACTAAATTAAATATATTAAACTATACTACACTATACTAAATTAAATAATAAATTATATTAAACTATATATTAAACTATACTAAATTAAATAATAAATTATACTAAATTAATACATGTATGTATTAAACTATACTAAATTCAAATATATTAAAAAATTGTCACGTGATTTTCACAAATCAACTTATCAATTGCCACGTGATTTTCACGTGGCAATTTATCAGTTGCCACATGAAAATATTCACGTGGCAATTTATCAGTTGCCACATGATAAGCACGCCACAATTTATAGGTTGCCACGTGAAAATAACGTCACAACTTTTGTTATTGACTTAAAAAACATAAATTAAATAACTTACAAAAGCTTTTTGTGTGCGCTCGTCGACAAAACCTCCAGATTTCTTTGTCCGAGTCCGAGTAATCAACTCAATGATTAATGGTGGTCTCCCCAACTCCTTAGTCTAAACAATAAAATTAAAAATAATTAGTAAAAAATATCAATACTAAAAATATAACTTAAAAGAGTAGTAAATTTTACCATCCGCGGACATGCTCATGATACTAATACTTCAACCGTATTTACACACCCCCCCTTTTCAGATGCCCATCTTCTTAAAAGTTTCCGATTTAGCCTTGAATTCTGGCGAACCCCAATATGTAAGAAGTTCGCCAAAAACCTCTATGCCTATCCAGTTAGGACGGATACCATGAAGCTCGTAATTCTCCCTAACCCGCATTATATCAGAAAATCTTCTAGAAGTTACGCTATAATAGATTTTTCCATTATTTTCTCATTCAACGGATCCCACACATTTTTCCCGCAATGTTGTATGACATTAAAATAAAAGTTAACTAATTATCATTAAAATGTGACATAAATAATAATACTATTAAAGCCTTAAATAAATTTACAACTTAAATAAATAACAATACCTTAAATTTTTAAACCATTCTTCTTTATTTGTAACCTGCAAAGTTCCTCGAATGATTTATACATCTTGGATTATATAATTAATAACCTTTTCCGACCGGCCGCCGAACAACAAGATTTTGAATAAACAATATTAATTATAAATTTATACAAAATATTAAAATGAATATGTACTTAAATAAAAGTTTATATAACAAACTTACTTGCTTCCTTGGGCCAAATCCAAAACCTCCGTCAATAACATGAATCTCACTCGGATCATCTCTCCACGAAGATCGGCTCCATCTATATCATCACCTACCACATCGCATCACCGACCTCACGTTTGGTACATGTGTAGGCGGGGTCTTTGGATCCACTGCGGGATGTGGGGTGCGTGATCCTCCGATCCGTCTAGGGCGTATGAGATCCTCCACCTGTGGGGCGTGGGCGGGGATCGTCCGGCTGTGGAGGTAGACTAGGGATCGTCCCCCGTGTCGGACGTGGACTGGACCCTCGTATGTGTGGAATGTGGTCTTGGACCCTCCCTTCTTGGAAGGATGAAGGCATCTGTGTGGGATATGAAAAGGGTCCCCCGTTTGGAATGATGAAGGCACGCCATCAGAAATGGAAAACTAGGTCCTCCTGCTCGCTGGAAGGATGAGGGGACACCAGTCTGCTGGAATGATGAAGGCACCTGGGTCGGTGGGAAAGTGAAACTAGATCCTCCCGGATCTTTGGAAGGAAGATGGCATCCGAGTCGTGGGAAAGGAAAACTAGAGCCTCGGGATCTTTGGAAGGATGGCGGCATCGAGTCGGTGGGAAGAGAATCAGGGCCTCGGTGGCACAAAGATCAGTACCCAGACGGAATGTATTGGAAGAGAGTAATGGGACAAAACCCTGAGTACTGGCCAGGGACATAGGATCAACCTGACTCTGAGGGGGGGGCACATGGCTGAGTGAGGAGACTCACATGTTACTACCCTCGGACGTTGAGACTTCTTACCGCTATCTTTTTTCTTAGGTGGCATTTTACCTATTTATATATATTTTCATAAACAAAGATAATAAAGTCATTAACATAAATAGATATTCATTAACACATTCATTATATACATGTTCCATAGATATTCATTAATATTACATTAAGTGATTAATTAATCTAAATCTTCATGTTCGTTATCCATATCATGTTCATCATCCGATGTAATATTGTCCTCGGATTCAAACTCTTCATCACTGTCTTCATCCACATTATTATCAACCAACAATATAGACGCATCAACTTGATGTCCCTCAGCATTGTATCGACAAACTTGTAATGTCTTCAGCTGCAACCACATCATTAATCTGTTCAACGTCATCAACTTGGTAGGCAGCATCTTCCACTAGATCTCCAGTTTCAATATGACCTAGCGGTTTTGTTTTTATTACAACACACCATCCTCTTTTACGTATTACAAATGAAGGATAAGGAACATAATAAACTTGCCTAACAATATGTGACATTATGAAAGGGTCATATTCTTTGTATCTCCGGTTCATTTGAATCTCGACGGAACCATATGACTTGTCTATCTTTGTTCCTCTAGTTGGATCATACCATTCACAATAAAACAAGACAACTTTATTTTCCGAGTCCAAGTAATTGTATACCAACTCGTAGATATGTTTAACAAATCCATAGAAGTCGTCTTCACCGCCATCTATAACTCCTTTTACAAATACACCACTGTTTATGGTTTTTCCTTCGGTCCATGCCTCGATTGAAATTTATATTCGTTCACAGTATGTGTGCCAATCATTTGCGCTTTGGATAGGGCCTTTCGCCAAGTTTCTCAAATGGAGTATTTACGAGTTAGTGTAAGAACTCTAGACAATGTTTGCTTGAACCATGAGGGAAATTGAGAATGAATGACACGATGTTGTTGACACGGTACTATGAAAATAGGCATTGTTAAATTCCCTACAAAACACACACCATAAGTTTAATAATTTTGGTATACACACATTGTCAACAGAGTTAAAAAGTTTTGGTAAACTTACTCAAGATATGGTTTTACTTCATCGCATTGATCAAGACATGGACATGTGCGATTGCATTTCTTTTGGGTCAACCAATGCACACCCTTCTTTCGGAAGGTCGACACGGAAGCCCAAAGGCGATAAGGTGAATTGACTCCTCGATTGACATTTATAGGATTCCGTATGATTCTAGGAGTTAACATCAAGTGATTGAAATAGTGACGAAATGTGATGTTTCCGATGCAAGTAATGTGCACATATAGATCCTTCTACTCTAGCTTTATTTTCACCGATCTCTTTGAATCACCCATGAACCTTTCAAGCGGATACATCCACTATATTGAACAGGTCCACCAAGATAAGCTTCATATGCAAGATGCACAGGTAAATGTTCCATGGAGTCAAAGAAACCAGGCGGAAATACTTGTTCTAACTTACAAAGAATGAGTGCAATATTTTGGTCCAACTTAATGATGTCTTCCACTTTTAAAGCTGACGCACAAATATCTCTAAAAAATTGACTAATTTCAGTTAGTGGATCAAGAACATGTTTGGGTAGCGATCCAAATGCAATTGGTAGCATTCCATAAAATGTGACAATCATGACTTTTCATACCATGTAATTTTCCAGTGTTAGGGTCAGCACACCTTGCTAAATTTGATGAATATCCATCGGGCATTCTCAATTCTTTTAACCATCGACAAACCGCTTTAGCTTCTTGGGAAGTCAGACTGAAACAAGCCTTGGGTTTTAATAATTTTCCATTCGGTTGAGGCTTCAACTCCAACTCTCTTCGGTTACACCAAAGTCCCATGTCTTGTCTGGCCTTCTCATTATCTTTTGTTTTTCCTGTCACATCCATCACTGTGTTAAATACATTATCAAAAAAATTCTTCTCAATATGCATAACATCAAGATTATGGCGTAACAAATTATCTTTCCAATACGGCAGATCCCAAAATATACTTCTTTTTGTCCAATTGTGGGTGACGCCGTATCCTTCAATTCGGCATGCTTTGCCAGTATCTGTAAATTTTGGTAGTTCACAAACTTGGTTCCATATAACCCCTGGTGGCATTCGAGGCGGAGGCAAATCTTTCTCTCGTACATCTTTTTTAAAATTTGTCTTGTTTCTTCTATATGGATGATTTGCTGGTAGGAATCTGCGGTGACAGTCAAACCACGAACTTTTCCCACCTTTATCCAACGTAAATGCTTTGGTGTATCCCATGCAATGCGGACAACCCATTTTTCCATCGTTCTAACGGACAACATGCCATATGCTGGAAAGTCATTAACAGTCCACATCAAGGCAGCTCGCAATGTAAAGTTCTGTTTACGGGATATATCATAAGTCCATTCTCCAATCCACATCCTCTTCAAATCATCAATTAAAGGTTGTAAGTACACATCAATTCCGGCTTTTGGATATGCGGGCCTGGAATAACGCACGTCAAAACATGTATGGTTTTGTCATGCACATCTCGGGAGGGAGGTTGTAAGGGGTTACAATAAGCGGCCAACAAGAATACGCACTTCCGGCGCTTGCGTATGGGGCAAAACCATCAGAGCATAATCTAAGCCTGATATTTCTAGGTTCTGCAGCAAAATCTGGATGTGTCCGATCAAAGTGCTTCCATGCCTCACCATCAGATGGATGTCGCATAGTGCCAGAACTTGTTTGGTTTGTATGATGCCATGTCATTTGACTTGCGTGCATTGAAGCAAACATTCTTTTTAACCTTGGTATTATAGGAAGATAAAACATGGATTTTACTGCTACACGCTTCTGCTTGCTGTTAACGGCTCTACTGCGAACTTGGTATCTTGGACTATTACAAAACTTACACTCCTCTAACGATCCATCTTGAGTACCAAACTCATTGTCATAAAACAACATGCAACCGTTAATGCAACAATCAATCTTTCTTACTTTTAAACCCAACTTCGACACCCACTTCTTTGCATCATAATAACTTGTAGGCAAGTTGTCTTTCGTAGCGGTGGAGTCCAACATCATTTTGCAAAATGTTCCGACATTGATCGAAACATTCCAATTTGACTTGGCGGCCAATAATCTCACACATTGATAGCTTTGAGTCGACGACCCTCAAACAACGGTATTCATCTCATTCAACAATTGATAAAATCTTTGCGCTTCCTCATTCGGCAACTCTTCCCCGTCAAAATCTTCTGGTTCATCATATGTCACGTTCACACCAAAAGCATCCTCAACCATGTCACCGATCAAATTAAAGTTCTCCTCATACTCCATAACCGGTCGACTACTTGAAGCATGTGTGTTGCTAGTCTCTGGTACATTACCCGGTAGTTCTTCACCGTTATACGTCCAAACCCAATAATTTTCAATGAATCCCCTTCTATGCAGATGACGTGTTACTTCCTCTGGGTCACTAATTATTGGTCTACATTCACATTTAAGACAGGGACACCTAACCCCTCCTTCGCTTCGACAACACTCCTGAGCAAACGCCCACTTAATAAACCCATCAACTCCTACTATAAAATTGGGTTTAAGTCCACTTCTTCCTGGGTATGTTCTATCGTACATCCAACTACGATAATACCGAAAATATTCCATACTGCACATTTATACAATCATTGTCTTTTTCATTAGAGATATTAATCAACTTAAACGTATAAATAATCTTCCTGGATTTGTTTAATTAACTATTAACTTTAACTTTAACTACTATGAATAAATATAAATTTTTCTTTTTTATATATATACTAACATATAAATAAATATTCAAATGTAAAATATATAATTTTTTATTATATAACAATAATATCAAAAAACAATAATATATATAACATATTTACTTTTTATTATATATACAATAAAAATATTAAAAAACAATAATGTAACATATAGACTTTTTATTATATATACCCTTTTTAAAATTATGTATTTTATAAATTATTATTTTAATATTTCCTTTTTATTCATATTTTTAACATGTATATTATAATTTTTATGTGTTAACATGTATATTATATTTTATGTGTTAACATGTATATTATATTTTATGTATTTTATGTGTTAACATGTATATTATAATTTTATAAATGTATATACTAACAAATTTATGTTTTAAATTAGAAACAAAATTTATATGTTGTTAGTTTTATATTATATTTTTAACATATATTGTTTTAAACTATATATATATATATATATATATATATATATATATATATATATATATATATATATATATATATATATATATATATATATATATATATATATATATATATATATATACTTTATTATATATACTTTTTAAAATTATGTATTTTATAAATTATTATTTTAATATTTTTTTTATTCATATTTTTAACATGTATATTATAATTTTTATGTGTTAACATGTATATTATATTTTATGTGTTAACATGTATATTATATTTTATGTATTTTATGTGTTAACATGTATATTATAATTTTTATAAATCTATATACTAACAAATTTATGTTTTAAATTAGAAACAAAAATTTATATGTTGTTAGTTTTATATTATATTTTTAACATATATTGTTTTAAACTATATATATATATATATATATATATATATATATATATATATATATATATATATATATATATATATATATATATATATATATATATATATATATATATATATACTTTTATTATATATACTCTTTTAAAATTATGTATTTTATAAATTATTATTTTAATATTTTTATTCATATTTTTAACATGTATATTATAATTTTTATGTGTTAACATGTATATTATATTTTATGTGTTAACATGTATATTATATTTTATGTATTTTATGTGTTAACATGTATATTATAATTTTTATAAATCTATATACTAACAAATTTATGTTTTAAATTAGAAACAAAAATTTATATGTTGTTAGTTTTATATTATATTTTTAACATATATTGTTTTAAACTATATATATATATACTTTTTATTATATATACTCTTTTTAAAATTATGTATTTTATAAATTATTATTTTAATATTTTCTTTTTTTTCAAATTTTTAACATATAAATAAAAACTAAAACTAATATAATTTTTTTATAATATTTGTTTTTAAATTTATGTGTTAACATATATATTATAATTTTGTAAATGTATATACTAACAAATTTATGTTTTAAATTAGAAACAAAAATTTATATGTTGTTAGTTTTATATTATATTTTTAACATATATTGTTTTAATATATATATATATATATATATATATATATATATATATATATATATATATATATATATATATATATATATATATATATATATATATATATACTTTTATTATATATACTCTTTTTAAAATTATGTATTTCATAAATTATTATTTTAATATTTTCTTTTTTTTCATATTTTTAACATATAATAAAAAACTAAAACTAATATAAATTTCTTTTATAATATTTGTTTTTAAATTTATGTGTTAACATATATATTATAATTTTATAAATGTATATACTAACAAATTTATGTTTTAAATTAGAAACAAAAATTTATATGTTGTTAGTTTTTATATTATATTTTTATCATATATTGTTTTAAACTAGAGAGTATGGAATATCTCTAATAAAATTGTTGTTATTAGAAAATAAATTTTAATATTGTTTTCTGTTTTCTAAAAATTTTAATTTTCATGTATATTCAAATTTTTGTTATTTTATATGTATATACTAACAAATTTTTTTATATATTTATAAACATAATATTAAAAAATCTTGTATGTATATAACAATAATATTAACAGAATTTTGTATATTTATATTAACAATAATATTAACAAATTTTTTTATATTTTTAATTTCTGTATTTTAAAAAATAATATTTTACTAAACCTAAAACTAAATTTAACCTATAATACTAACTTATCATTTTAAATTCATTTTAACTATATTAACCTAATACTAACCTAAAACTAAAATTAACTAAATTATATTTTTAATTCAAATAAACATATATAATACAAACAATACTAACCTATATATAATACATATAAAATAAATAAAAATAATGCAAAAATACCTCTATGTTCTTCAATTTAATTTTCTTCCTCTTCTATGAATCTTCCTCAATCTTGTTCTTCTAACTTCTACAACAACAAAAAACACAAATTTTCTTCAATTTTTTATTACAATAATAAACATCAAATAAATAAAATTCAACAACTCATTCTTATTATTATAGGAACCCAAATTACTAACCTTAATTATAGCATTACTTGTAGCATTTTTCTGTAACTAATCACACTATATATACACTCTATGACATCTTTTAAAGTAAACCAAATCATTTTCATTCAATTACTTTATGAAATGGAGGTATGAGTCTCAACCCAAACTACTTCATACGAGGCTTTTTCCTTCGTTCCATCCCCGCATGGTTCCAAATTGAGCAGTCCCCATTAGCTTAATGCAAATTGGCGTCTCTAGTTCAACTTAAGTCAAACCTACCAACACTCGATAAAGTGATTGATCAACTATTTAAAAATATCTATATGTATTTACATGCACCTATCAATTCAAGCGACTGTAGACTAATGAATCTGTTTGTATAGCTTGTGTTGTCACTTCAATTAATTGTACAAATTGAATCATATCCTTACATGTATAAGTAGCTATATAAGAAAGCATGGAACAAACAAGTTTCTTCCCTTAGAATCATTACATTTCACTTTGTCACATGCATATGAATGCATAAATTCAGTTTTATTTATTGAAGATGAAAGGTTTTATAAGGTAAGGATATTGGAGCCATGCATGGAGGTGTCCTCTCAGTTTCCACAAACATTGGAGCACTTAATTAATCGTACACCAATCCACATGCATTTATGAAGAAGTGAAGTGGGGGCCTAATTGGGAAGTGAGAAATATGAAGAAGAAAGTAGCTTTTAATCTATGGCACAAATGTTATACACTGCTTGTTCATATGCTTGGTTTCAATATTCCAGTACACTCAAATCTATACAGGATTATTGTACTCATCCATAAAATCCAAACAAAACATATTATAATGTTTCCATCTGAATTGTATTTTTTAATTGAAGAAAAATTATTCATTAAAAAAAGAAAAATAAATAGGATTACATAGAACATAATTCTTCAAACAAGTAGAAAAAAAATGATAATAAGGTATCTACAAATATATATTTTTAAAGACTTATCTGATCGCGACTTCAAGAATCTATATGATTAATTGAATTTTAGGGAAACATAGAACTAAAGCTTGAAATAAAATAAAGAGTCAAATAAATATAAGAAAAGAGAGACCAGAATGTGTATTCCGCATACCTCAAGGAATCTGTAACTCGTTGGATTCTAATTAAACTAAAGATGTATTTCGTAAAAAATGTTAATTTATAGACAATATCTCACACTCTCGTAGTTTTGAAAAAAATCACACTCCTTAACCGTAGGATTTTGCTCTCGCTCGCCCACTTAAATCAAGGAACGCGTTTTGAAAATTAAACAAATTCTAATTAATCCTAAAGTGCTCTCGCTGTGTTTAGAATTAATTCCTAGTTTCTACTATCTGGTTCAACCCCCACGCTCTCGCAGTGACGGGTCGAACCTTAGTTAATTTCTCACTCTCGTGACAAAATCATGTTAAATAATCTCTCACTCTCTTGACAAGGCTAATTAAATTAAATTTAAAAACAAAGACCAAAACAAAATTTTCAAATTAAATTACTAAGCCAACGTTGTTACTGAGTCCCGTCGGAAACGACGGACCTCACATACCGGACTCTAAATTTTTAGTCGGACATGATTAAAGAGACAATCATGCAACTATAATTATTAACCATTAACAGAGGCATATTTAGATCTGTAATGATATAACGATATTATAAGAACAGAAAACTAAAATAATTGCAAATAAATAAACCTGAAAATAAAGAAGACGAAATAAATCGGAAAAAAACTTGAAACTTGAATAGATCTTTGAAATAATGTCTGCAAGATTATTGATCCAAGCGTACGCAAAATGTCCTAGTACTAATGGTGTGGTAGTTCCTCGATGTGAGAAACTACTACTTTTACAATGTAATTTCTGCCTAAAACTACGAACAACGCTCCCGCTCACAAACTTGGATACCCTTGGCAATGCAAACTACCCTATATATATAGTGTTCCATGGATGAAAACTTGTCCAAAAATCGTGCGGGAGAGAATGAGAAAAATCAAGTAAGTTGCAAGAATTTTGAAAACAACCGTCGTGGCGGGGGCCACTGTTGGTGTAAGCCCTAGAGGCCAATACATTTTGGTACTTGTATCGTATTATTTATTAATAATAAAAAGGCTTTTCTTTATTATGTTTTATTTTTTGAAATAATAAAGTCCCTAGAATAGTTAGTCTGTTTAATGCAATGTTAAGTGTGACTTAATCATGAGATCCATTAAACACAAGGACACTATTCTTAAAGTATCCATAATCGAGCTTTATTGTGAAGTGGGATAACATTAAAGCATTGAGATTATTATGAAGATAGACTGATGATCACATCTCATGGATCATTGATAAAGAGTTATCAAGTCTTGACATAGGTATAAATATTAGGAGTAATATTTATACTGGATTGACCCGCTATGAGAGTACTACATAGAATGTTATGCAAAGTGTCATAAGTTACTCTCATGGTGATAAGTGGTGCATACCACCCTTCGACCTGAAACCACTATGGACCCTAGATGTAGAGTCAAGTGCTTTATTGCTGATCAAGCGTTATCCGTGAATGGATGATCATAAAGACAGTTGATGGGTACTTCACAAAGCATGCTGAGGGACATGAGTGACCTAGATGGAATTTGCCCATCCCGCGTAACGGGATAAATGTCTAAGGGCCCAATATTGAACTGGACAAGGATGACACGGTCTATGCCTTGTGTTCAATATAGACATGAGGGCAAAAGGGTAATTATACACACAAGTATTATCACGGAAAGGTTTTGTCAGATCACATGACATTTTCGTAACTTGGGTAGCAGTGATGTGTTGCTAGATACCGCTCACTGTTTATTATGTTAAATATGATTTAATATAATTGCCAACGTCGCGAAAACCTACAGGGTCACACACATAAGGACAGATTAATAAGAGATAGTGTAAATAAGGAACATCGTAGGGTACGGTGTACTTAAATGAAATACAGTGGAATACGGAATGTGATACACGATATATCATAACGTATGATTTTCGTGAGCTTTATTGGGTTTTTGGTTTACAGCCATTATTGGGCTTTTAGCTTGTAGCCCACACTAGTGGTCTTATAAATAAGACCCTTGTGATGAAGCTTTTGACACTTGATGCAAAATCCGTACTGAATCCCTGCCGAGATTTCATTCACTCTCTCACTCAAGGCTTCCGTTCGTGAGCAGCTAGCACTGTGATCGGAAGCAAGCTGTTCGTGTGGACTGAGTAGAGACGTTGTTCTTCATCAACGTTCGTGATCACAGCGTCAGAAATCCGAAACGTCATAAGAGGTATAAAATACTATCACTGACCATGTCCATTCGTAAGGATCTCTAAAGGAAAATCGAATTTCCGTTGCAATTTTAAGAGCCGATTTTCCTTCAGCCACGTGGGGAGTGACAGACACCACTTCTTTGTAGTTGGACGTGGCAGGGGCCACACTAAGAGGTGGTGGGAGCCACCCTTCATATGTGGCAGGCCCCACACGTTAAAGTGGTAGGCGCCACTTTTTGGCCAGTTTAAGTGGTGGCCACCACTTCTTTAAGTGGTGGGCTCTACTTCGTATTCTTGGGCCTTCTTTTCTGGGCTTTCTTCTTCTTTGCTAAGAATCCACCTTCTCTTTACTTGAAGTTATTTGTTTTTATTCAAATCTCCATCTTACTCGATATATCTGATATAGGACAATAATACCGGCATAACAAGACATAAATAGACAAAAACGGTACTTAAAATGCATGTGAGTCATGTAGAGTATACTATATAATTTCGCGTTATCAAATCCCCCCATACTTAAACCATTGCTTGTCCTCAAGAAATCAACCAACATGGTAAAAGAAATGATTAAGCGTGATTTGAAACAAAGGCGCGACACGACTCCTAATCTTACGTGGCTGCTAGGCTAATGTTAGATTGATAGGTACTAAGTATTTGATACCAAGGATACTGTAATGACACAATGTTTCAAACACTCCCTCTTTATGAAAATTAATTCAAATCATACCATAATAATCAACTTATATCTCTCATTTTCTTTCACTCTTTTCATTCAAGCGCAGTCACATTAAGCTTGTTATCCATACACCCACATAGTAAGAAAATCGGCTAGCGACTATGATCATTTTCTTGTCTTTAGCATGGGGTTCTAGTAGTTAAACGGTGAAGCCCCATTTTTCCTAATTGTTGTTGCGGAGGATCGGACCGTAGCCCGCCCTACCAAGTCTAGTACCAGTGACCTCTGGACCAACCAACAGTGGGTGCTTATTATTAAATCCTTATATGCTTAACAACCGTTAGGCTAAATGACTGGGTGAGGGTCACCTAAATTAGAAGATTATTTTTCTATTAAATCATATATTTATTAAAAACGGGATCATTCACTTATATTCATCGGGTCCCTACGTAGTTTGTGCTTAAGATGGTGCTGATTGCTAATATAAACTACTTAAGAGCTACTTTGAAAACTTGAGCTCCAGGTCTCGGCATAATGGGTACCAAAATTGATATCACATAATAAGCGGGTTTATGGTGTCACAACGATATCGATTTCATTGAAGCTTTCCCTAGTCTCTCTAACACAACCTAAACTATGACAACCTATATACTTTCAGAGTGCGTGTGTGTGTGTCATGCATAAAAAAGAAAACTTTTGTTGGAGGTTAAAATTTTAAATATTTGGGGAAATTCAATAAAAATTGAAAAAAATAGGCATACAGACTCGACATAACATGCAATAACTCGACCAAATACTGAAATCAAATAAAATCCTAAAAACATGATAAACTAGAAAATAAATAACTCGAACTAAAAAGCGATAATTGGAAAGCGATAAAGTTCCTCCCCCACACTTAAACCAAGCATTATCCTCGATGTTTTGATAAAAGGTGGAAGAGGAAAGATACAACCTGTGTGAATGCTACTGCGTGTCAAATCCTCTCTGATCCTACTCTTGTTGTCCATTTCATTGCTTACCACTTCTGCTTTAGCGACGGATGTTTTGAGATACCTTCATTTGTTGAAATTGCTCTTTTTCGAAGCAGCTTATCATGTTGTTTGTTTCTGGAGGAAGTATGATTAAGACATGATCTCTCATATCATAATCATTATTAGTGACACCACCAACAGCGACATTCACATAAATTTCCGTGGGCACCTGGTGTAATACGGTGAACTGACTTTTTTAGGATTTTTTGTATCCAAATGTGCGGATAGCAAGAGTCGCCACCGACTTTTATTTTTATCCAATTAAGGGAAGGTAAAAGTACAGAAAAAGACCTTCGTTAGATTCTGAGTACGGGAGAATGGTTATGAAAAGGGAAGGTATTAGCACCCCTTTCCATCCGTAGTTATCTACGGGCTCTTAGTTGCTCTTAGATCACTTTTGAAAAACTTGTGCTTTCTGTGTGTTTGAAAAGTATTTTGAAAAGGAATTTCACTTTGACTTTGTAATGATTCATGTAGGAATGTATACAAAGTGTTCGGAAATGTTTCGTTTTTTAGAAAAAGAACTTTGCAATGATTCACGCTGGAATGTATACAAAGGGTTTTGAAAGTGTGAGGTGTGAACAGTATTTTGATTTAGAGCAAGCAACTAGGAGACTTATTACCCACTCAGAATTTAGTCGTTTTCGTAATTCCACATTCCTTTAGAATAGCGCTAGCCGTACCATTAGTTAGTAGGTAGCTCCATTCGTTGGATGTAAACGGGACAATCGAAGGGACATCGGATGGTCATAGAAGGCAACTTGTAGGAAGTATCCTAGCACATTCGAAGGGACTATCATCATTTTTCGTAGGCGACAATCGAGGGTCAAGATCATGTATTCGGAGGCGACATCGTGGGCCAATGATCTTTGTATCGAGGGGACTATGATGATTTGTTTTGAAGGCAACGGTGCTAGGATACCTCTACGTTCGAGGGACATGACCGTTTGAATCGAAAGGCAACGAGAAAGAATTACCCTAAGGGGTGCATGTGTGAAAAAGTGTGTTGAATTCAGAATATGTTATCTTTGAAGATTAGTGTGAACTATGTCCAATTATTATCTTGCCATACACGCCTAATTACTAGCAATTGATAAAGGTGCGGAAATGTAAAATGCGGAATGTAAAGGTGCGGAAATGTAAACCTACGCTATTACATGGCTTTGGGGCAGATACATAATCAGAAAATGCGGAAAGTAAAAGTCCTAAATTAAGCTATTACAACCCATGAGCAATTACATTATTGGAAAAATAGAATGATAAAAAGAAAACGTCCGAATCGGAGCAACCTGTGAAAGAATAAGAAATTCGGAAAATATGATGAAATCGAAATGAGATGAAATGTTAGAAAAAATGCAATTTTTAATATGAGAAAATTAATGCATGCTGGAAATAAGATAAATAAGCTAAAATAATTTTTCTGGAATTTTTGGAAAAGATTTAATAATTAAAATGCAATTTATAATGATTTAAATGCAAAAATAAAAATAAAATAAATATGCATGCAAAAATTATATTTTTTAATTTACTAAATTAAATAAAGGTTTTTGTGAAAATAATGTAAAAAGAAAAAAATGTTTTTGGTATTTTTTAATGCAGAATAAAAATAATGAAAACAATTAAAAATGCATGTAAAATATTAAAATAATGTGAAAAATATGAAAATAGAGAAAATATGTAAAGTTTTGGAAAAGAATGAAAAACCGGTGCCCACAGGGATCGAACCCATGGCCTTGGAGAGGATCTGGCAACAGGGAGTGTCTTAACCACTGAGACACTTGGCGTTTGGTGTTGGAGAAAGCGAAATCAAAAGAATATGAACGATGACACGTCCTGCTTATATTCAAAACACAATCAGCGTGCGTGGACCCCAGTTATTTTGAATGGGCGAATCAGAATGAATTCTCCTGCCACGCATGCAGCTCGCCGGTCCACCCAGGTCAACGACGCCGGAGCTAGGGCTCCGGTCGTCTTCTCCGATGAGACACGATCTGAACCTGCAAAAATACGAAGATTAAACGGAAAAAGAAAACCCTACCCCCCTAAATCGATCATTCCGAGTCCAATGGTGGTACTGGTTTTGGCTGAAAGTGCCTGTATAGGCCGGTTCGATTCTCCACAGTTCCAAACCCTAACTATGGCACTATGAGTTTTATACGTTCAAGCTTGCATGTAATGGCTTATATGCGTTCTAATGAACCTCCTGATCACAAATAAACATACTAAAACAGTTAATAATGCATGATAAATACAAATCGAAATTTGAAAAAGATCCAAACCGGTGTGAACTTAAGGACACGATCTGGGCAGCTGCAGGCTTGAGTGAGGTATGGATTCGATCCCTGGGAGTCTCTGGGAGATGTTTGAATGGCTGGAACACCTTGAGGATGGCTGGATCTTGAAATTCGAATTTCAAGAATTCTTGAGAAATTTTGCAAGAGTTTGGCTTTGCTCTTTAGGTTAGGATTCGTCCCCTTGATGCTTGTGATATTGCTGGGTATTTATAGGAGTTTTTGGAAGGCTATGAGAGTGAAAAAAGATTGCCCATTGAATGTGAAAATATTTTCCAATAAATTCAAATCAAATATTTGAAAAATATTGATTTTCTTCCCATGTGAGAGGCTAGCACGAAATTGGAATGATTCTTGGGCTTTCTTGGACCTCAAGTAAGATATAAATCCAATCCATTTGAAAAAATACTTTATTTTCATATTTTATGTAATTTAATTTGGAATTAAATGGTTTAAAATCCAAAATAAAATCAATAAAATAGAAAATTGCCATGGCCAAGCATTTATGAGTCAAAAATAATGTCATGAACAAGTTTGGATCAAAAGATTATAGGCCCATTTGGAAAATTTTGCAATTTGACCAATATGTCCTTTTGTGCAATTGTCCAAAATTCCCCAACTTCTGAATAGTGTATCTTGCTCAATTTTCCACATTTTTGAGAGTTCTTGGACTTTTTGGAAAGCTCTAGGAGTCCTCTAAACAATGTCTTTGGTTTCACTTCAATTGGAGTTACCATGCTCAATATATGTTCAAAACAAAAAGTTGACTTTTTGTTGACTTTGAAAAGGACCTGTAATGTTTTGAGCTATACCTCTCAAATGAAGCATTTTTTGGACATTCTTGTGAGACATGAAGTTGTAGAGAATTGAATTTCCTTCAAAACAAGAGGTGGTGGAAAAATTTCTGAGAAAGTATGAGAAAGTTATGATCAGTCAAAGTTCAGTTGACTTTTCACCTAGAAACCCTAATTTAGAAAGTTTTGACTTTTGAGCAAATCTTGAGTTTTCTTGATGAATCATGATCAACCCTTGATCAAATGATGAATGTAACTTCAAAATGAGGATGTTGACCAAAAATCAGAAGTTTTGACTGTATGTTGACCACAGTTGACTTTTTGACCAATACAACTGATTTTCAACCATCTGAGCAATTGTCTGAGGAAACTTGACTTGTGAAGCTTGAAACTTGTCATGGAGAATCTTTGAAGCATATGAGGGAGCATGAAAACCATTAGAGGTGTTAGAAGTCCATCTGGATCTGAGGAATGCCAAACCCTAGTTTGGGTTGATTGTATAGGAGGGTGTTCATCTGATCAACTCTTGAGGAATCCTTGAGCATGGATGTATGGAATGCCTTGAGAATCATGAGGGCAAATTTTGGGGTATGACAGCTGCCCCTGTTCAATCTTCTTGTACTGGAAGGGATAGATTGGCATGCTTTGCCTTTCGTGACCTGGAGGTAGAAGATGATTGAACACTCGAGTACACCTGAAAATTTGCACTCGCTGTTGGTTTATAATGCGGGAATGGGCTTACAGGTGCCATTTGGAGAAGTTGGAAACTTCGCTGGGGAATGAGTCGTACGCTAGACTCGAAACTGTCGCATAGGAGATGGGCTTAGGATGCCATCCGGAGGGATTGATGCTGGGGAGTGAGCCGTACGCTAGGCTCTGTAGATGCTTATGGAAGGAGATGGGCTTAGGATGCCATCCGGAGGGAGTCGTACGCTAGACTTCGCGCTCACTTTTGAATGAAGTTATTGGTTTGTATTGATTTTTAACCAAATATGCAGCATTCTGAAAGTTGAAAGATGTTGACAAGTAGTCGGAGATGGGCTTAAGATGCCATCCAAGGCGACCGAGTCGTACGCTAGACTCTCGTAGTTGCTGTTGATAATAAGAGAAGGTCAGAATAGTTCTTCGTGCTGACTGCTCTGCGGGGACAAAATGTGGATGTTTCCCTGTTGTGCATCGGGGTGTTGATCCATTGCCTGTTATCGGAGGATAACTTGTGATCGTTCGGATAAGGTTTCCCGTCTGGCTTCGGGTATTAATCCTGGATCCGTTGTTGGAGAACAACGAGGTTGGTCGTTCAGATAGTTTTCCCGTCTGGTTTCGGGCATTAATCTTGGACCTGCTTGTGTGAGAAGTGACTTCTACCTGTTTTGGCAAAACAAAAGAGAAATTTTTGATAGAATGTTGTTAGTCTTATGCAAAGTATGATGCATGATAATGCGTATGAATGCACAAATTATGATGTTCATGAATAATGTATGAATGATGGATGCGGTGGTATTTCAAAACATATCCATCTTGAGGAAGATGGGCATATCCCGCTTGAGGATTTCTGACTTCTGCTTGGGGATAAAGTAGATGGAGACCCTACTTGGGGAAGAAAGGAGGATGACAACTTTGATTCCTCCGATGCACTATCTGACCAAGTCTCGAGCCTAGATACCATTGTGGATGGGAGAGATTGAAGAATGTGCCGCCGAAGATCTTGTTTATGGTCCCTTGCTGGGGGAAAATTCAGGAGGTGCTTCGTCGGGGAGAGTTAGGAGGCACTCTACTGGGGAATCTTGTGTATAGATCCTGCTGAGGAGTAGTTGATAAACTGCCTGGAGGCCGAGTTGGAAAGATCTGGTGCCCGTTGAAATCTCGGGCTGGGGAATAAAGGATGTAGGTTTCCTCCAATGCACTATCTGACCAAGTTTCAAGTCTAGACACTGCTGCTGCCGGGGAAAGGGAATTGTCGAAGCGCATCCTGCTGAGGATAAATGTCTCTGTTGGAGATAAAACTGTCGACGATGATGAGATTGGGCTATCTGGACTAGCGGAAGGAGATTCTGTACTCTGATGGGGAGGATTTGTAGTGAATGACTTTTCTGTGGGGATTGTACTCTGCAGGGGAATGCATTTTGGTGACTTTCGTCGTCATCTCAATTCCTGGAGCCTGTAGTAATTATCCTCGTCCATTCGTTTTTCGTATGTTTGCGAACGAATTTTTATCGTCAGATGCGTATAATCATTCAAAGCGGACGTTTGGACTTTATGCAAACAACAACAAACAGAAATGGCAAAGAGAAAGAAACTTGCATTTATTTGAAAGGTGGCGTATGGCCAAGTAGTTTGTACAAGAGAAAAGTAAAAGGCTATGCGGAAACAATCTCGTTAAGTTCCAACTATGCTAGTACTCATATATATCAACTATCTCATCTCCTTGCTGTCGGTAGAAAGTGATTGAATTGATCTTTGCCATTTGAATTTGAATGCTGATAGTAGTCTGAGAGTAGGTGATCTGGACGAGACATAGTCGTACGCTTAAATCCCTAATTTTTGCCTAGACCGCCCTTTCGGGTTTTCAGTCTACCGGGATACCCTTTTTTGCCCAAGCCGCCTTTTCAGGTTTTCGACTTGCCGGGTGTACACATTTTTTTTGTATATATCCTTAACTTTTGCCCGAACCCTTTTGGTTCGCCAGGATGCCCTTATTTTTGCCTAGGTTCGTCGACCTAGCGGGTCTCTTTTATGCGTAGTATTTTTTGACTATGTCTGCGTTCACAGGGTGTGGGAAATCTTCACCATCCATGGTGCTAAGTATCATAGCTCCGCCTGAAAATACTGTTTTTGACTACAAATGGTCCCTCATAGGTGGGAGTCCACTTGCCCCTGGGATCACCTGAGTCTCAAGATACCTCTTCACATCGTAGTACCAAGGTTTCTCTTCTGCGTCAAGCTCATAACAATATGCTGGTTCGTCGAACTTCTCAATGATAATCAGGGGAGCCTCATTGTCCCATCTAACTTTGAACATAGATGACATAGTAGCTAGTGCGTCTGCCAACTGATTCTCTTCTCGTGGAATGTGATCAAAAGTAATCTCTTCGAAGTAGGGGATCAGACTCAGGACATGCTCTCGATACGGAATGAGGTTCGGATGCTTCGTATCCCACTCGCCCTTAATCTGACTGATTACTAAAGCTGAGTCTCCATACACTTGTAAGAACTTGATTCGTAAGTCAATAGCAGCTTTAATACCCATGATGCACGCTTCGTACTCGGCCGTATTGTTGGTACAACTGAAACATAATCTGGCGGTGAAAGGCGTATGTCCGCCTGTAGGGGATGTGATGATGGCGCCAATGCCATTGCCAAGTGCGTTTGAGGCTCCATCGAAGACCATGGTCCATCGGGATCCTTGTTCAGGTCCTTCGTCCGGGCCTGGTTCTTCGCAATCAGTAACTAGTAAAACATCTTCATCTGGAAATTCGAATTTCATAGACTGGTAGTCATCTACGGCTTGATGAGCCAAATGATCGGCTACTACACTTCCTTTGATTGCTTTCTGAGAAGTGTACTGGATATCATACTCGGTCAAGATCATTTGCCATCTTGCTATTCTTCCGGAGAGAGCTGGTTTCTCAAAGATGTATTTTATCGGATCCATCTTAGAAATCAACAAGGTAGTATGGGTCAACATATACTGTCTTAGCCGGCGAGCAGCCCAAGCCAAAGCGTTGCAAGTTTTCTCAAGCTGCGAGTATCTTGTTTCACAGTCGGTAAACGTTTTGCTAAGGTAGTATATTGCATGCTCTTTTCGACCAGACTCGTCATGTTGCCCCAACACACACCCCATTGAGTTCTCTAACACTGTCAAGTACATGATAAGAGGTCTTCCTTCGGTAGGCGGCATCAGGATAGGAGGATTCTGTAAGTACTCTTTGATTTTGTCAAAAGCGATCTGGCAATCGTCATTCCATTCTACCACTTGATCTTTCTTTAGTAACTTGAAGATTGGCTCACAAGTAGCAGTTAGGTGTGCAATGAATCTGGCAATGTAGTTCAATCGGCCCAAGAAACCTCTGACTTCCTTCTCGGTGCGGGGAGTTGGCATCTCTTGTATAGCTTTAACCTTGGCGGGATCAACTTCAATACCTCTACCACTGACAACAAACCCTAGGAGTTTACCGGATCTGACTCCAAAAGTGCACTTGTTAGGATTGAGTCTCAGTCTGTACTTCTTCAATCTGTCAAACAGTTTCTGCAAATGATCAAGGTGCTCTTCTTCTGTCTGTGATCGAGCTATCATGTCGTCGACATAGACCTCTATCTCGTGATGGATCATGTCATGAAATAGTGCCACCATGGCACGCTGATAAGTGGCGCCTGCGTTCTTTAACCCAAACGGCATAACCTTGTAGCAGAAAGTACCCCACTGTGTAACAAAGGTAGTCTTCTCCATGTCTTCGGGAGCCATTTTGATCTGATTGTAACCGGAGAAACCGTCCATGAAGGAGAAAACCTTATCTTTGGCGTGTTGTCAACCAGAACATCAATATGAGGAAGTGGGAAATCATCTTTCGGACTTGCTTTGTTCAGATCTCTGTAATCCACACACATTCGTACTTTGCCATCCTTCTTAGGTACGGGTACTACGTTAGCAACCCACTGGGGATAAGAGGTGACAGCTAGAAAACCGGCGTTGAACTGCTTCATAACTTCGGCTTTGATTTTCTCTGACATTTCGGGACGATGCGATTTAACCTTCCTTTCAGAGAAAACCTTCTTTAGTTGGCAATCGATGAACCACAATATCAATGTCTAAACCAGGCATGTCTTCGTATGACCAAGCAAAAACCTCAATGTAGTCTCGTAGCATCTGTACTAACCTTTCTTTAACACTGTTCTCAAGACCCGCTCCTATCTTGACCTCTTTTCTGTCTTCGTCAGTACCCAAATTCACAACCTCAACTTGCTCTTGATGCGGTCAGATAACTCGCTTCTTCTTGTAGCAATCGACAAGTTCTCCTGGCACTTCACAATCTTCCTCACTTTCATCTTCGGCTTGGTAGATCGGATTGTCGAAGTCATATTTAGCACTAGCATAGCTGTTATTAACGAGATTCGGAGTGATTCTGCAGTGTATCACGTGGGTGTGTGTAAGAAACACATAGCCTTTTGAAGGGGTGATAAAGTAAAAGAAAGAAAACACACAATTGAATGCAAAAGTCCAACGAATTTATTGAATGAAAATACGCAAACAACAAATAAAAACCCTCGCAAACGAGCCATGATGCCCCGGGCAAGGCACTAGGCTTTAGAGTTTATTGTTCAAAACATAGAAAATACGAAAAGCAAACAAAACAAGAATAATTACTCCTGACTAAAGGAGATTGGTATGACGTCTTCGGTCTTCCAATTGCTGAGTCCATTGTCGGGAGTTGGGAAGATCCAATTGCTGATGTCGAAGTCGTTGTTGTCGTCTTCTATAGCATGGATTCCACTCTGACTGATGCGGAAGGGAAGTTGGCCGGCACGTTCGCGGCGTATCATCTTCTGACCCTTGATGGTGAAGCCTAAACCAGTCTTGTCAAACTTGAAAGGAAGATCAGGGAGCTGACCCCAAATAGCACTACCACCTTCTTCAACTGCAGCTTGAGCATCTTTCAGGGAGGCCATCCTAGGAGGAGCTTGTGTAACCCAGAGGTGTGGAGTCACAGCATGACTGGGACTGTTTCAAAAGCTTGACAGGGAGTCTCAAAGAATTCACCTTCCATCTCAAGGTAACGGAAAGACTGTAGATGACTGACCATGTACTCTTCTTCACCACACACTGTAACAACCTTCCCTTTCACCGGTACTTGACCGATGCAAGGTAGAGTACCGCCCATGTATCCAAGGGCGTCCAAGTAGGCAAGAGTATGCGGACGGATGTCCATGACAAAGAAAGTAGAGTCAAAAGTCCGGGAACCGACTTTAATGTGCGAATGAGCTCTCCAAGTCTGTTAGAACCATCAAAAGCTCGCACAATAATGTCACCGGGTCTCGTAACCAACCCTTCGACATCAAGGCGATCAAAAGCGATCTTGGTAGGATGTTCGAGCGAACCGGTATCCACCAAAACATGAGATAATGTAGTGCCCTTGCATTCCACGAGATGTGCAAGGCTTTGTTGTGTTTCTTCCGAGTCAAATCAAGATCGTAGAAGCCTAGGCCGTTGGCAGCCAGCTAGCAATACAAACTTCAAACTGGTCAAGTAGTGTCTTGCGGACGTGAGCATTCTTCGAAACTTCACCAAGGCGTTAGCATGAGCCTCGAGCACAAGAGTAGTGCAAGCATGGAGATCTTGGACGAGTCTGTCCCAACTGCTCCACAACATTGTAGTCACTCTTCTTGATAATCTTTAATTTCCTCCATTTCTTGTTTGGAGTGTCTTCAACTTCCTTTGGTACTTCGGTCAAGGGATGAGTCAGGTTCTTTCCCAGGGGATGTTGGTTGAGTAGTGGAATGCGAGTCGCGGTGTCTTTTGGAGGAGAAATGTCTGGAGAGAATACCCTTCCGGTTCTGGTCACCTTGCTTGATCCGGTGATGTTGTCAATGTCAGGAATAGTAGCTTCAATAGTAAGATCTTCAATGGTCAGAGGGTCTTGCTTAACACCATGATAGTAAACATCAGATCCATAATCCCAAGGAATAGCTTTGTCGGAGGAATACGGAACTGGTCTGGGAGAAGTGATAATGAGAGGTGCCACTCTAGGCACAGCATCGGCAGAGGAAATCCTTATGGTGTTAACATCAGCATAGTCTTCTGGGAAGTCGTCACCCCATCCGGTTGCTTTAATGTCTTCAATAGGAATCTTGTAGCTCTCAGGGACAGAATACTTCACCATGTAATCATACTTTCCACTTGGCTGCCCCAAGGTATCCCATACAGATGGTTCGGTTTCATTCGCATCTTCGATCTTTAATTTAGACATATCTTCACACAACTTCTGCACAGGTGGTTTCAAGAATAGTATCTCACGGCTATCCATCATGCACTGAACACGTCTTCTTAACCAAGCACAACCATCGGGTGCAGACGGGCACCAACGACAATTCTCTGGGCATCCCGGATTGATACCGGCTTGCAGCAAGTTCTTCTTCTTAATCATCGAGGAATGGTCAAGTCATCTATGTTGAAAACATAAGTATCGTCACCAACAAAGATTGGAACTCTTGTCATGGTTAGGCATAGCGCGTTGATCACATTCGAGTCTCGACGGAGGATCAAACTCAATCGCTTAGCTTCAATCATATCTTGAATCTTGTTCTTGAGCCCAACAATCATCGATCGTGTCCGGCTATTGGAATGGTAAGCACACTTAGCATTAGGATTATATCTCGAGAGGAAGTATTGACATTCGAGGAGGATCCCTCAAGGTAATCACCGCCTTCAACATGTGTTGCAAGGCTTGCGACAATGGCATGTTGATCTTAGTAAGCCTCGCGCTGCTGCCACGCGTTGTCTCACCGAGGTTGTCTTGATGTAGGATCGAGATCACAACCGCCCCCACGTTTGAGCGGTCGGTCTTGGCTCGGCTTTTCTGACCATACACAGCATTAGCTTCTTTCTTACCACCAAAAGATCTCTTCGCAGCATTCGATGATGACTCTACATGAATCTTTCCGCTCTTGATACCAGCTTCAATACGCTCGCCTGTAAGTATCAGCTCGGTGAATCCGGCTGAAGAGTTTCCAATCAGATGATTAAAGAATGGACCTGACAATGTCCCCATGAACATATCAACCAACTCCCTATTGGACAAGGGTGGTTGAACTCTGCCTGCTAGGTCTCTCCATTTCTGAGCATACTCCTTGAACTTCTCATCACGACCCATAGACATGCTTTGTAGTTGCATGCGAGTGGGTGTCAATTCAGCATTGTACTCATACTGTCTATAGAAAGCATCAGCCAAATCACTCCAAGTACGGATACGGTCATTCTCTAGCTGATAACACCACTCCAACTGGGTTCCGGACAAACTCTCTTGAAAATAATGCATCCACAACTTTCTATCATCAGTGTGGGGACTGATCTTCTGAACATAGGACTTCAAGTGCAGCTTTGGACAAGAAACGCCATCATACTTGGCGAAATTAGGAACTTTGAACTTGGGAGGAATCACAACACCAGGAACAAGACTCAGATCATCAAAATTCAGCCCGGACATTTTCAGATTTTCCACAGCATTCAGACGGTCTTCAAGTTGCTTATACTTGTCATCTCCATCAGAGTACTGGTCATCATCATAGTGGTCTTCTCTGTCTTTCTCAGGCTCACGCTGGTTGCCTTCTCCGACACCCTTGTTACTCCCTTCGTTCTTGACACTGTTGTCAGAGTACTCAATCCGACTGATCACTTTAGGACCCCCTTTGTAGCGTCTGCCCATGTTGAGTAGACCCACAACCTTCTTCTTCTTGTTGATGAGCTTCTTCAGATCCTCTTGGCCTTGGACCAAGCTAGTGAACATCTGCTGAAACTGAGCATTCTGAACCTGGAGATCTTTGACAGTCTGTTCGAGAGCCATTGCTGCTAAAATAAATAGCAAGAGGATAAGAAAACCAATCTCCAATGTACCTGTGATGCAATGTTATGCTATGCAATGTTTATGCGAATGCAATGCAATGTTTTCAAGGACTCTAAGGATTTAAATTTGTTAAACAAGCAATGAACAAACATTTATTAGTTCTCTTTTTATTCTTTTTTTTTTTAGTACAAAAGATAGTTCAATACAATAAAAGAAAAACATAATATAAAGCTTCTAGGTCTCCCATGGGCGCTTCCTCTTGGTGCCGAGATAGGCGTTGATGTTGCGCTCCTCGTGAAGTAGCTTGGTTAACTCTAGCACTTTCTTCTCACTTGCATAACACTGAGCTTCAAAGGTATCCCTCTCTTCTTTGAGCTGAATCCAGGATCTCTTCAAGTCTTCAAAATCAGTAGGCATGTCAGGATGGAGAATAGTATAGGGTACGTCACCTATAGCAACAGGTTCCATAATTACGGGTACAACAGGCGTGAATGGCATCATGAGGTTTTGAGCTCGAGCTCGCACCCATTTGAGGTAAGGTTCCCAAGGAGTGAGGTTTTGGTGCCCCAAAGTCTTGGTATCAATCTTCTTTACCATGCCCCAAGCGTGTATAAACCTTCGTCGGTAATTCTGGAGATCGTGATTGTAGTCGAACACAACATCTTGGAGAAGCATATCATGTGGACCATCTCTTCGAGCAAAACCAAACTGACGTAGAGCTAGAGAAGGGTTGTAAGTAATACCTCCCCTTATACCGAGGAGTGGTACATTAGGGAATTCTCCACAACGTTCAATGAAGGTGAAGTCCTTTTGAGAGAAAAGACTCCAACGGATATCTGAATGAGAGAGTGACATTAACCTTTGAGACCATCTCATCCTTTGTTCGTTCTTCAAAACTGATGGGGGGAGGTGCGAAATAAACCACCTCGAAAGTAACGGTATACAACACATGAGAGTGCCTTGTCTTTTAGTAGTACGAGTGTGGAGAGAATGTAGGATGTCTCCAAGTAAAGTAGGCACTGGATTGCGGGTAAGGAACAACTTGATGGCGTTGACATCTATGAATTGATCCGAATTAGGGAACAGAACCAAACCATAAATTAGCAAGGCCACAATGTTTTCAAATGCATGGAAACTCATAACTTTGAGGAATTCTTGAGCTTTCTTAATTAGGAACTTAGAAAGTAAACCCTTAACTCCACTTCTAGTTTCCCAATTGGCTTCAATATCTGAGCGCTTAAGATGTAAGGCTGATGCAATGTCTTCGTACTTAGGAACCTTTTCCAAACCGGTGAATGGCATTTGGTCAAGAATAGGTATCCCTAGTAGCTTAGAGAACTCTTCCAAGGTAGGAACCAATCGATAACTGAAATGTAAAGCAATGGTGTTTCGGATCAAAGAACTGGAATAGGACATGCATCATATCTTCTTCAAAACCGGAGATAACCAAATCAAGTAGATAACCATGTCTTTTGATGAACTGAGCATGGTCGGGAATTTCTGAAACCAATTCCTTGAGTTGAGAAGGTATACCCATGAAGTTGATTCGGATAGTCTTTCTAGAAGCCATAACATCTACAAAACAGAGCAAAGATAAATCCCTAGGTCCTTGAAATAGTTAGAGATGATATGCAATGCAGATGATGTCATGAGGTCATGTATAGCACACACAAACAAATCACACAATGAGCCTATGGTTTAAGGCTTGCATGAGGTCTAGGTGATTACCCCACCAAAAGTTTGAGTTGGTTCATCCTGTCCTATAATAGTAACCGGGTTCTAGGAATCTCACATCATTGATCTTTCGAGGCGCTTATTTCAATACGACTACCAAGTGGTCGATCGAAAATGTCCCAAAAGTCTGATCTCAATGAGCGTAGCATCGAGTATCAACCAACCTCGGTCTACACCAAAGCCGGCCATCTCACTACCTTCTAATGGCCAAGATGGGTCAATTAAGGTTCTAAAAGTTAGTTAGCTTGATGACACCACGGAAGCCAAATACTATCCTCAACTTGGAAATGAGGAGCATCGGGACAACCAAAGTGTCACGCTAACGTAGCCATCATGTTGACCGTTAAGTTATACGTCTAGCGGTCGCAATGATCTAATGCCACTTACCTAAAAGGAAACCCGGATCCGGTGTAGGATCCCTAACAATATAATACCCAAGCAACCCTTAAAAGTAAAGCAAGTCAAACAGAAAGCAATAAAAATGATCTATGAATCCTTAAGGCAATTCTCTTGGGTGTCTCCCCGGCAGAGTCGCCAGTTCTGTAATACGGTGAACTGACTTTTTTAGGATTTTTTGTATCCAAATGTGCGGATAGCAAGAGTCGCCACCGAATTTTATTTTTATCCAATTAAGGGAAGGTAAAAGTACGGAAAAAGACCTTCGTTAGATTCTAGTACGGAGAATGGTTATGAAAAGGGAAGGTATTAGCACCCCTTTCCATCCGTAGTTATCTACGGGCTCTTAGTTGCTCTTAGATCACTTTTGAAAAACTTGTGCTTTCTGTGTGTTTGAAAAGTATTTTGAAAAGGCATTTCACTTTGACTTTGTAATGATTCATGTAGGAATGTATACAAAGTGTTCGGAAATGTTTCGTTTTTTAGAAAAAGAACTTTGCAATGATTCACGCTGGAATGTATACAAAGGGTTTTGAAAGTGTGAGGTGTGAACAGTATTTTGATTTAGAGCAAGCAACTAGGAGACTTATTACCCACTCAGAATTTAGTCGTTTTCGTAATTCCACATTCCTTTAGAATAGCGCTAGCCGTACCATTAGTTAGTAGGTAGCTCCATTCGTTGGATGTAAACGGGACAATCGAAGGGACATCGGATGGTCATAGAAGGCAACTTGTAGGAAGTATCCTAGCACATTCGAAGGGACTATCATCATTTTTCGTAGGCGACAATCGAGGGTCAAGATCATGTATTCGGAGGCGACATCGTGGGCCAATGATCTTTGTATCGAGGGGACTATGATGATTTGTTTTGAAGGCAACGGTGCTAGGATACCTCTACGTTCGAGGGACATGACCGTTTGAATCGAAAGGCAACGAGAAAGAATTACCCTAAGGGGTGCATGTGTGAAAAAGTGTGTTGAATTCAGAATATGTTATCTTTGAAGATTAGTGTGAACTATGTCCAATTATTATCTTGCCATACACGCCTAATTACTAGCAATTGATAAAGGTGCGGAAATGTAAAATGCGGAATGTAAAGGTGCGGAAATGTAAACCTACGCTATTACATGGCTTTGGGGCAGATACATAATCAGAAAATGCGGAAAGTAAAAGTCCTAAATTAAGCTATTACAACCCATGAGCAATTACATTATTGGAAAAATAGAATGATAAAAAGAAAACGTCCGAATCGGAGCAACCTGTGAAAGAATAAGAAATTCGGAAAATATGATGAAATCGAAATGAGATGAAATGTTAGAAAAAATGCAATTTTTAATATGAGAAAATTAATGCATGCTGGAAATAAGATAAATAAGCTAAAATAATTTTTCTGGAATTTTTGGAAAAGATTTAATAATTAAAATGCAATTTATAATGATTTAAATGCAAAAATAAAAATAAAATAAATATGCATGCAAAAATTATATTTTTTAATTTACTAAATTAAATAAAGGTTTTTGTGAAAATAATGTAAAAAGAAAAAAATGTTTTTGGTATTTTTTAATGCAGAATAAAAATAATGAAAACAATTAAAAATGCATGTAAAATATTAAAATAATGTGAAAAATATGAAAATAGAGAAAATATGTAAAGTTTTGGAAAAGAATGAAAAACCGGTGCCCACAGGGATCGAACCCATGGCCTTGGAGAGGATCTGGCAACAGGGAGTGTCTTAACCACTGAGACACTTGGCGTTTGGTGTTGGAGAAAGCGAAATCAAAAGAATATGAACGATGACACGTCCTGCTTATATTCAAAACACAATCAGCGTGCGTGGACCCCAGTTATTTTGAATGGGCGAATCAGAATGCATTCTCCTGCCACGCATGCAGCTCGCCGGTCCACCCAGGTCAACGACGCCGGAGCTAGGGCTCCGGTCGTCTTCTCCGATGAGACACGATCTGAACCTGCAAAAATACGAAGATTAAACGGAAAAAGAAAACCCTACCCCCCTACATCGAGCATTCCGAGTCCAATGGTGATACTGGTTTTGGCTGAAAGTGCCTGTATAGGCCGGTTCGATTCTCCACAGTTCCAAACCCTAACTATGGCACTATGAGTTTTATACGTTCAAGCTTGCATGTAATGGCTTATATGCGTTCTAATGAACCTCCTGATCACAAATAAACATACTAAAACAGTTAATAATGCATGATGAATACAAATCGAAATTTGAAAAAGATCCAAACCGGTGTGAACTTAAGGACACGATGCGGCATTGCAGCTTGAGTGAGGTATGGATTCGATCCCTGGGAGTCTCTGGGAGATGTTTGAATGGCTGGAACACCTTGAGGATGGCTGGATCTTGAAATTCGAATTTCAAGAATTCTTGAGAAATTTTGCAAGAGTTTGGCTTTGCTCTTTAGGTTAGGATTCGTCCCCTTGATGCTTGTGATATTGCTGGGTATTTATAGGAGTTTTTGGAAGGCTATGAGAGTGAAAAAAGATTGCCCATTGAATGTGAAAATATTTTCCAATAAATTCAAATCAAATATTTGAAAAATATTGATTTTCTTCCCATGTGAGAGGCTAGCACGAAATTGGAATGATTCTTGGGCTTTCTTGGACCTCAAGTAAGATATAAATCCAATCCATTTGAAAAAATACTTTATTTTCATATTTTATGTAATTTAATTTGGAATTAAATGGTTTAAAATCCAAAATAAAATCAATAAAATAGAAAATTGCCATGGCCAAGCATTTATGAGTCAAAAATAATGTCATGAACAAGTTTGGATCAAAAGATTATAGGCCCATTTGGAAAATTTTGCAATTTGACCAATATGTCCTTTTGTGCAATTGTCCAAAATTCCCCAACTTCTGAATAGTGTATCTTGCTCAATTTTCCACATTTTTGAGAGTTCTTGGACTTTTTGGAAAGCTCTAGGAGTCCTCTAAACAATGTCTTTGGTTTCACTTCAATTGGAGTTACCATGCTCAATATATGTTCAAAACAAAAAGTTGACTTTTTGTTGACTTTGAAAAGGACCTGTAATGTTTTGAGCTATACCTCTCAAATGAAGCATTTTTTGGACATTCTTGTGAGACATGAAGTTGTAGAGAATTGAATTTCCTTCAAAACAAGAGGTGGTGGAAAAATTTCTGAGAAAGTATGAGAAAGTTATGATCAGTCAAAGTTCAGTTGACTTTTCACCTAGAAACCCTAATTTAGAAAGTTTTGACTTTTGAGCAAATCTTGAGTTTTCTTGATGAATCATGATCAACCCTTGATCAAATGATGAATGTAACTTCAAAATGAGGATGTTGACCAAAAATCAGAAGTTTTGACTGTATGTTGACCACAGTTGACTTTTTGACCAATACAACTGATTTTCAACCATCTGAGCAATTGTCTGAGGAAACTTGACTTGTGAAGCTTGAAACTTGTCATGGAGAATCTTTGAAGCATATGAGGGAGCATGAAAACCATTAGAGGTGTTAGAAGTCCATCTGGATCTGAGGAATGCCAAACCCTAGTTTGGGTTGATTGTATAGGAGGGTGTTCATCTGATCAACTCTTGAGGAATCCTTGAGCATGGATGTATGGAATGCCTTGAGAATCATGAGGGCAAATTTTGGGGTATGACACCTGGCTCATTTCGCAGATTGGGATCTAGAGATTTTTTCGGCCTAGAAGTAGCTGAGTCGTGACAAACGATCCATCTCTTTATTATCTGCAATTTCACATAGTAAAAGGAAAACACTAAATTAACACTCATGGATTGCGTCTCACGCAGCTCTTTGTTTAACATCGATAGCTCGACGACTCAGGAGTGCAATCACTCATGGTGGTTCTCTTGAGAATGACTTCTCAATTGAATTGTTAATAATCTTTGGTTTCCATGGCCACTTATCAAGTCATTTCATATATCCCTCACCTTTTATTTTCTTTCTTCTGTGGGGTGGTTCATTCTTTTGGACTTGTGATGGTGGTTCTGGATCTATCTTAAGTATCATCTTTTCAAGTTTGGGCTTAGTTATTTCATCCACCATCTCGAATGTTAAACTTCCCCTCTTAATGCTAATGATTTCCCTTGTTTCATGGTCCTCAAATTTCCTCTGTTTATGCAATACTTCAAACAGGGGTGCATTGGTTTGCATATTCTCCACATACTTATTAGATTGGGCATCTACATTAGCTTCCACTAATATTTGTAGAAAAGAAATAAGTGGGTAATAGGGAGGAGGAACAAAAATAAGTGTTTCCTTCTCTACCTCTTCGACATCCTTCTTTTTCTAATGGTGTCAGTGTATTTTTCACAATCTCTACTATTTTCTCAGCAGGAATCTTCTCAACCTCATTATGACTCTCTTCAACCTCATTATCGCTCTCCTTAGGATATTTGAATTTTTTTCACTACTGTTTGTTATAACATCCACATGTCCCTCTGGGAAGTGTCCTAGAGGATTTTATGAAAGCAGGGAGATTTAAGTCTCGAAGGTCATGTTGTTAGTCGTGAGGGATTCAACCGCATTGAACAGCTTCCTAAGGTTTTCATTATTATCTAGACTTTGTTTTCTTAGCTCTTCATTTTGGACAGTTTGTGTCTCTACAAAGTTCTCTATCATAGATTCTAGCCTAAAGTGAGTTAATGTCACATCGAAATCCTCCATTGATGTTTCGAGGTTAAAATTTTGGGATGCTTGTCGTTCCTCAAAGTGAGTTAGCATCGCCTTTTATGTTTCCACAAAGCGCTCCATCATCATAGTTTCTAGCCTAGAGAGATTTAGAATCGCAATCATATCCTCCATTAATGTGTTGAGAGTGGAATTTTGGGATTCTTGCGGCTCCTCAAAATATTGGGCGTGGTGATTGTAGAGGAAATTTGGTTGAGGATAAGTTAGTGTCGCATTGTAATCCTCTAATAATGTTCCGAGATCGGATCTTTGGTATTCTTGCGACTCCTCAAAATGTTGGGAATGGTAGTTGTAGAGGTAATTTGGGTGAGAGTGAGTTAGTGGGACATTGAATTTCCCCATTAGTATTTCGAGGTCAAATTTATGAGATTCTTGTGATTCCTCAAAATACTGAAAATGAGAGTTGTATAAAAAGTTTGGTTGATACATTGTAATTAAAGTAAGAGTGTCTTAGTCTATACAATGCAACACTGGAATTACGACAATTGACTTAGTTGGTTCCCAGCAACGGCGCCAAAAACTTGATCGTGACTTTAAGAGTCTATAAGATTCGTGGCTGCAAGTGCATAGTCGTATCACGTAATTTTAAAAGATATCGAACCCACAGAGACCAAAAATCAAACTTATCGTTATATAATGCTACTATTTAAAGCTAAGGCTAATGATTAATTGGATTTTAGCGAAACTAAGAACTAAAGCTTGAAATAAAATAAAGAGTAAAATAAATATAAGAAAATAGAGACCGGAATGTGTATTCCGCATACCTCAAGGACTCTTTAACTCGTTTGGTTCTAATTCAACTAAAGATGTATTTCGTAGAAAATATTAATTAAAAGACAATACCTCACACTCTCGTGGTTTGAATAAAGTCACGCTCCTTAACCGCATGATTTTGCTCTCGCTCGCCCACTTAGATCAAGGAACGCATTTTGAAAATTAAAAAAATTCTAATTAATCCTAAAGTTCTCTCGCTGTATTTAAAATCAATTCCTAGTTTCTGCTATCTAGTTCAACTCTCATGCATTCTTAGTGCCAACTCGAACCTTAGTTAATTTCTCACTCTCGTGGAAAAATCATGTTAAATAACCTCTCACTCTCGTGACAAGGCTAATTCAATTAAATTTAAAAACAAAGACTAAAATTACATTTTTTTATTAAATTATGAAGCCAACATTGTTACTGAGTCCCGTCAGAAACGATGGTCCTCACATACCGGACTCTAAATATTTAGCCGAACATGATGAAAGAAACAATCATGCAATTATAATTATTAACAATTAACATAGACATATTTAGATCTGTAATGATAAAACGATATTATAAGAATAGGAAACTAAAATAATTGCAAATAAATAAATCTAAAAATAAAGTAGATGAAATAAATCGGAAAAAAACTTGAAACTTGAATAAAGCTTTGAAATCATGTCGGAAAAATTGTTGATCCAAGTGTACACCAAATATCCTAGTACTAATGGTGTGGTATTTCCTCGATGTGAGAAACTACCACTTTTACAATGTAATTTCTGCCTAAAACTACAAACAGTGCTTCTACGCACAAACTTGGATACCCTTGGCAATGTAAACTACCCTGTATATATACAAAAATTGTTATTGTTGTTGTTTTTGCTGTTGAGATTTAATGTTTAAAGATTCTATTGATTTAAGGATCCTTAAACATTAATTTAACTAGGTGCAGGTGAGATTCAAGTTAGCAATGTTAGTTGTTCTTTTTTTTCTTGTTCCTATTATTATTGTTCTTGTTGTTGTTCTTGTTATTGTTGTTGTTGTTGTTGTATGTTGTTGTTATTGTTGTTATTGAATATTGTTGTTGTTGTTAGATGATATGTTGAAATCTATAGAAGTATGAATAGATTGCAAATAAATTTTCATATTTTAAATCTTGTTTTAAATATGTTTAACTATGGTGCGTGAAAACAATCTTGGATCGACAATCGTCTATCTGAATTGTTATCGAAAACACAATCAATATAGATATATATTCATAAACTATGTTTGAATAAAACCACATAATTTTAATTGATTTCTAATGAAATATTAAATAAAAATCAATTTAAGCAATTTATCAAACACTTGGTGTGCAATCGCTTCAAAACATATTATTCTATGATTTTGTTGATATTTAAATTCAATTACAATCACATAGACAACTCAACAAAACAATTTGAATCATAAAACAAATGGATTTTCTCAAAGTATTGATTTCACAATTTGCAAGTAAAAGTAAAAGTGTGTGTATGAGTGTGTGTTTGTGTGTGTGAGAGGGAGATAAGGGTTTGTTTAGGCAGTTCCTCAATCGATATCGCTATGGGTACATCTGTCCCCAATTTCAATGGAACTAAGATAATGAAAAATAACCTTTGTAAATGTAGTTTACAAGAGAAAAGTATCAATCCAACCCTCTAAATCTTAAGTTTGGTGTTTATCCTATCTTCTTCTCTTCCCTTGATCTTGAGCTCGATCAACTAATTTGATACCTCCAATTTGATCTTCCGATTACCGTTACTTATATTAGAAAATTATTTCATCTATTCTCTTACTGCTTGTTTCTAATAAATGTTTCTGATGTGCGATAAACCTAATGTGTCTAACGGAATCTTAACTGCAAGCGCACAGCCTATCGCGGTAGTAATAAAAGATTGTCGATCCCACAGAGACTTTGTAATCACTCTAGTGCTGGAAAGTAATGTTCGTTTAGCTAAGGCGAAAATTGTCACGTTTGGTTTTAGGAAGGTTAAGGAAATTAAACTAATTGCTTTTAAGGTAATTATGGAATGAAATGGTCGGTATGTAATAGGGTCGACTTAAAGGATCTAATCGGACCTAGGCATATAAGGATGGTCAACTTAGTTTATCTGTAGAATTAATCGCTTTAAAACCCTTGATTCACACTTTCATGGTCTTACCTCGGATTATCGTCTAAAGCCCTATACCTTTCGCTAGCCTATAAGTGTTTAGAAGTATTTTTTGGAAACTTAATTAATTCTAATTTGGCTTAAAGCGCTTTCACGTATTTAAAACAAATGCCTAACTTTAGCTATCCTAAAAACCTCACACTTTCGTGGTCTCGATCTAACCTATTTATCTTCTTACTCGTAACGAAGGTTTTATTTTTAAACATAAAAGTTATAACCAGAGTTAAGTTGATTAAGGTTTTAGCCTAAGTTGTTGATCAGATGCCTAATGTCTCTTACTATCCCATACCGACACTAAAGGTTTAGCTAGCCATAGAAATTGAAATGAGCGTCTGTAAAATAAAAGGCACAAATATAATTTGGGCATTATAAATAATAATAATTTAAACTTGAATTAATTAATTTAAGAGTACTGTAATACAATTGCAAAAGAATAAAAACCTGAAATAAAGCAATCCAATACTTCAATCCTTCTTCCACAAATCGGAAACTTGGACTTGGTACCGGTTGAAAAGTAAAATTCTGAAGCTTGAATAATAAATCCTAAACTATAATAATAATTTCCTAATGTTGGAAATTATTATTTGGGCAACGAAAATGAAAAGAATGGAAATAAACAAATGCGAAAAATAATAACTGAACTGATGTTGGGTTTGAATTTGGCAGAGCTTCCGCACAAGAAAATCGTAAAATGCCCTGTCCCTTTGATGTTGGAAACTGAGGTATTTATAGAGAGTGAATCCGGCAGTTGGTTCCTAGAATTCCTCCCACGTCGCTTGCCTTCCAATTCTCCAAAAATATAGGAAGGTGGGGTTGTTGCCGTTGAATGTGTGAACGTGGGTCTTGACTTGGAGAGAAATAAGGAGTTTCATAACTCCTTCTGTTACGCTTTGGGCCACGTTCTGCAAGTTGAAATAACTGATACGCGCATTACGGTCGTGGTGAGATGTTACGAGCAGGGTTTGTGCTGGCTCCGTGTTACGGTCGTCATGGATGTGTTACGGTCGTAACACTCTTCAGAATGTGTTACGGTCGTGGCAGGAGAGTTACGACCGTCACAGCTACAAAGTTTGTATTCTTTGACAGATTTGTCTTTTTCTTCTGTTCTTTTGGTGGTTTCTTGCATTGTCTCTTGTTTTGAGCTAAGTTGTAAATACCTGCAAAAAGTAATGACAATCTCGAAATATTCGGGAGTTAATCGGGTCAAAATAATGCAAAACGGGTAAATTTCATGCAATATAAATGATATGATTTCGCGTTATCAAATTCCCCCATACTTAAACCTTTGCTTGTCCTCAAGCAAAATAATCAATTTTAAAAATATCGGACAAGTTTTATAAATGCACATAACTAGTATACCTTTTGTTTTCAAATTGTTACAAGAGATCCTAGGTTAGTTCGGCCAAGAAAATCGAATGAAACAACAACGATACGCTAATGACACAAGCAACAAGCTAGTCGACGACTATCCGTTTTAAACAAAAACGCCTAATCATACCGTTATAATTCAACTCAAGGTTTCTCGTTCCTATTTCACCCGGTTTCGTTCTTGCGCAATCACATTAAGCCCATTATCTTTACACACACGTAGTGGAATAGCCGGTTAGTGGTTCTGATCAAAACACAACGGTTTCTGGCACAATTATGTGGCAACCTCTTTTATTCGATTGTAAGATGCGGGGGATCAGACCGTAGTCTGCCCTACCAAGTTCAGTACCAGATGCTTCTGAACCATCTAAACAATGGATTCTTACGTTACTTAATAAAAGCTTCTGCGTCCGTTGGATTAAACGATCGGGTGAGGATCGCCCAATTTAATTGGTGCCTTGGCTATTTTCTTAAATCATGTAACATTTTTCTGAATAAATTACTGAGATCATCCACTTATATTCATCGGCTTTCCACGTGGCTTGTGCTAAGACTGGTGCCGACTGCTAGAATAAACTACTGGGGGCTAATTTAAGACTTAAAACTGAAAGTATCGGTATAACGGAAATAGAGACGATTCGCATAGTAGGGAGTCAAAGGTGTCAAAACCGTATAGTTCTCGTTGGATCGCTCTCGGCCTTCTAACTAAGATTTCAATTAAAGTAGGTAACTAACGAATGTGCGAGTATAAAAACGAAAAATTTTTTGGTATGGCTAAATAACACGGGGAGAAAATGAAATAACGAAATACTACTAAAATGGAAATGAAATTACTCGTTCTGGAATAAGAATGCAGTACTCCTCCCACACTATATCAGACATTGTCTCAATGTTATGATATAATGGCGAGGCTGAATTAAAAGTACAACAAAAAGGATAAAGGAAACAACAAAGAAAGAGAAAAAACTACTGGCGACCGCGGCGGCTTCGCGGCGGCTTCGGGTTCTTGACCTTCTGGAAGGGGTAGCTTCAGAGTCAGTGCTCTGGGGTCCAAGAGATGTCACATCCATCCTCAAAGCGTTGAGCTTGCTAAGCACTTCATCGAGCCTTTCATTGGTTGAGCGCTGACCACTCAAGATTTGGGCATTCTGCGCGAGTAAGGCATCGAAACGCTCCTTATGCACTCTCTCGATTTGGACATTCATCAGGTTCTGATGATGGATGGCCCGGAGGATTTCGTCATAAGATGGAGGTGGTGGAGCAGAGGAGGATTCAGGAATGTCAGGCACAGGGGCAGCTCGATCAAGCTCTTCCTGCATCTCATCAGCGGGGCCGGCAGGAGGTTCTTCTTGAGTAGCAGCAGGGCCTTCAGGGGCATCAGTGATAAACAACCAATTGGCTCGGTTCTGAGGGTCGATTCGGTCCCTGCAAGGCAAAACAATATTAGTGTAAACTCGGTTTTGGATCACTGGATGGAACTTTCCATCGTCCCGCTCGTAGATGAGGTGAGCAGATTTGCAATGGTCAAGAGTGAGCAGGAGCGGAGGTCGGGATGGCAAATGGGTGAGGGTGTCTCCATGATTTAGTGCTAGAGCAAGAGAAGTGACAAGCCCTCCAAAATAGAAAGGTTTGCCTCCTCTGGTGCAGATAGAGTGGATATGGGCCAGGAGGAAAGGTGCGGCATTGATTTTCTGACCCGAGAAAGCACAATGCATGAAAAACAGCTCCTTAGAGTTGAGCTTGTGGTTACTGTCTCTAGCAAAGATGGTGTTGCAGAGGATGCGGTGGAAATAGCGTATGGCTGGATTGTGAATTTGGGTGGCGTTGAGATGATCATAAGAGTGGGCTCGGTTATTGGTGAGACGATGCCAAAGGTCGAAAGATGCTTCTCCAAAGTTGTCTGGTACGCGGAGGTGAGAACCTTCCTCGGTGCAGAAATCAAGCAATTGTCCGAACGCATTCTGAGAGAACTCGTACTCGGTGCCGAATATGCGAAACTTCACGACACCAGAAAGTTGGTTAGTGGAACCAGGCGGAGTAATGTAGCAGAAGGAACTGAGGAACTCGAGAGTGAGTGTCTCGTAAATGGGTTGGGGCTGGCTGCACAGGCTCCACAGATTGACACTCTGAAGAAGGCGTTGAACACCTTCAAGCAAACCAAGGTCCCTCAAATAGTCAGTATCAACATACCGAGTGGGGTGCAGACCACGACGACGTTGGAATTTCAAAAATTTGATGCGTTGGGTCTCACCTTGCTCACCATCACGTAGGACAACGCCAGGAATGGGTTGAGGATTGTTTGCCATTTGCATGCAAGGGTTATTGAGTGAGAATGGGTGTTGTTTGTGAAAAAGGAGAGTGAGGATATGATACGGGTAATGAGGGTATATATAAAGTGAAAGGAGATGGTGGGAAGTTTGAAAATTGATGGGTATTAGTGGGTGGTTAATGGAGTTAATGAGTGGGTTAATGGAGGGAGTGGGATGGCTGATAAGTTACGGAAGAAGAAGAAGAAAGGTTGAAGGAAGAAGAAAAGAAAGCGTTCTGCTAACAGGGTTACTGATGTAGCCCGTGTTACGGTCGTAACACCTAGCTGACGAGCGTAACGCGCTGAAGGGAGCGTTACGGTCGTGGGGGGTGGATGACGATCGTGGCAGCTACAAATTCTGTAAATTTTTTACAGAACAGAACACACTTGCACACAGAGCAACATTTTAATATATAACAGAACATCCCGGGCATTCCAACATAAACATAACACTAATCCATACATATTCCAATATGGATAATTAAATCGCAATAGAGCAGAAAACCATAAAACATTGTAAGCATTATAATAATTTGCAAGTTCAGAACTGAGAATAAACAATCAATTGCATTGAATCAAATTAAATAGCTTGTTCTTCTTTTGGCAGAATTCAAATGACTTGTAAATTGAAATGCAGTAATTTAACAAAAGATTGAAACTACCTAGAAACAAAACGGAAAGGAAAAATTCTAGAAACTAAGAATTTAAAAACTGAAAACTGAAAAACTAATAAACTAAAGACTGCTTCATCCAATTTTTTCTTTCAATACATCCAAAGCCTTGGTGATGTTATAGAATTGCTCCACTGTGATGTCGGTTAAACCAATAAGATCCAAACGCATGTTCTTCAATTCGCTCTTAATTCCATCAATGTCAGTTTTATAAGCATCCAAAGTGGTTAGAATGGTGTTTAATTGCGTAGTGTATTCTCCTTGGTTTATGTCGGGGGCTGCTTGTGCTTCAGCCATATTTGTAAAGTCATGGTAACCAGGAGGGGTTTCAGGATCTGTTTCGTTTTCCGACATGAAATTATCAGCAACAAAATATGATTGTGGTGTTTCTGGTGTTGCGGGTTGTTCAGGTGGATTTAATTCATACAACCAGTTATCACGGTTATGGACACTTACTCGGGCGTGGTTCGGAAGGGTAAAAAGAGTAATGACTTCGTTTCTTATCAGGTAATCATAAGGTGCAGGGGCTAAATTTCCTATTATCATGTTGTTGAAACAGAATTCAATATTCATAGGCCTAATTGATCCAAATGGTGCACAGTTATTAAGCTGGTAACGAAGTCCAAGAGCATTTGCAAGCATTGTAACCAATCCTCCCACACTGACAGGAACATTAGTGTCCTCACTGATGCGGGTAAAGGTTTTCATAAGGAGTGGGATAGCATTGACAGGGCGTCCTAGGTTCATACAATAAAGCAGAGATAATTCATCCTTGGATACAGCATTTTGGTTTTGTTCTTTTCCAAACAAAGTGTGGGCAAGAATCCTATGAAAATAACGGATGGCTGGGTTATGTATTTCATTGTTATCCATGCTGTCTGGGTCAGGGTGATAGTTTCCGGTTAAAGTGCCCCAGAAATAGTCCAGCTCAAAATCCAATAAATCTGCCTCAGGAGTAGTAAAGGCTAAGGGTCCACTGGGGAATCCTAATAAAGCAGCTAAGTCCCTATGGTTATAGGTGAACTCAATACCAAAAAGTCTGAAGGCAATGATTCCTTTTCTGGATCCGACACCATGTTCAGGGATGTAAACTAAGGAACTCAAGAACTCAAGGGTAAGTTCTCGGTAAGTGATAAACCTAGATTTAAGATGTGCTCTCTCCCATCCTAATTGGTTAAACATGTAGTAAACACTGTCAGTAATGCCTAAAATATCCATAGTGGGTTCATCATGATACAGGGTTAAACTGATGTCTCGCTGAGACAGGGCCTCAAAACGTCTTCTTTGGTTTCTACCTCTAAAAGTGGTTTCCATGAAATTCTGAGGAGGATCCATAGCAAAAGGTAAAATGGGGAAAACAAAGTAGAGGAGAAAGGAAAGAGAAAAAGACTTTTCAGAAATCCTGTGGCAATTAAAATATTTTGAAATCAGCAGCAGTTTTATAAAAGTTTGAAAAATGAAAAGTAGCAAATTCTAAAAGAAATAAAACAGAGAAAACAAACAAAATAGCAATCAAAAACAAATAGAATGGGTTGCCTCCCATGAAGCGCTGTGTTTAACGTCATAAGCCTGACGAAATGCCTAGTGAAAGATTAGTCGGGCGAAATAGGTGGTAATTCTGCGAGCTTAAGCTTATTCGTATAATCTCTATTATCTATACGATTATACTGTTTTAACCGCTGCCCGTTTACAATAAACGGGGCACTATTTCTATCCTTAATTTCTACCGCTCCGCTAGGGAATACTTTTGTGATTTCGAAAGGACCGGACCATCTAGATTTAAGTTTTCCAGGGAAAAGTCTAAGTCTAGAATTGAATAAAAGTACGACATCTCCCACACTAAATTCTTTTCTAGATAAACGCTTATCGTGCCAATTTTTAGTTCGTTCTTTGTATATTTTAGCATTTTCGTAAGCGTCTAGTCTTAATTCTTCTAACTCGTGTAAATCGAGGATGCGTTTCTCTCCAGCAGCAGTGTAATTAATATTGAGTGTTTTTATTGCCCAATAAGCTTTATGCTCTAATTCTACCGGGAGATGACATGATTTTCCGTAAACAAGTTTGAAGGGTGTAGTTCCGATAGGAGTCTTGTAGGCTGTCCTATAAGCCCATAATGCTTCGTTAAGTTTGGATGACCAATCTTTCCGAGATATAGCGACGTTTTTTCTAGTATTTGTTTAATCTCTCTATTCGAAACTTCGACTTGTCCGCTAGTTTGCGGATGATAAGGAGTTGCTACGCGGTGTTTTACTCCATATTTGGATAGTAATTTATCAAATATTCTTGAAATAAAATGAGATCCACCGTCACTAATAACAAGTCGAGGGACACCGAAACGTGGGAAAATTATATTCTTGAATAGCTTAATCACCACTCGTGTGTCATTTGTAGGAGAAGCTATTGCCTCGATCCATTTTGAAACATAATCGACAGCTACTAGTATAAACTTGTTTCCAAAAGAAGATGGGAAAGGTCCCATAAAATCTATTCCCCAAACATCAAAAACTTCAACTTCTAATATTCCTTTCTGAGGCATTTCATCGCGTCTTGAGATATTACCGGTGCGTTGGCAGCGATCACAATTTTTAACGGCGATGTGGACATCCTTCCATAGGTTAGGCCAGAAAAAACCGGATTGGAGAATTTTGGCACACGTTTTAGAGGTGCTAGCATGTCCGCCATAAGGAGATGAATGACACTGGGAAATGACGTCTTCTATTTCTTCGTCGGGTATACACCGGCGGAAAATTCCATCAGGTCCTCGTTTAAACAAAAGTGGTTCGTCCCAATAATAACTCTTGAGATCATGGAAGAATTTCTTTTTCTGTTGGTAAGTTAGGTCAGGTGGAAGCGCCCTGGCAGCTAGATAGTTAACTATGTCAGCATACCATGGTAATCCTGCGGTCATTTCAATGGCTTCCACGATTTCTTCAGCTTCTGGTTTATTTAAATCCAATTGGGCTAGGTCGCTTATCATATGCGCAATCAAATGCTCATACGGAAAATCGTCGTTAATTGGCACTTGGTCGGGTTTTACACCTTCTAAACGGGATAAATGATCCGCTACGACGTTTTCTGTTCCTTTCTTGTCTTTAATTTCCAAATCGAATTCTTGTAAAAGTAAAATCCATCGGAGGAGTCTCGGTTTTGCATCTTTCTTGGCAAGTAAATATCGGATAGCAGCGTGGTCCGTGTAGATGATGATTTTGCTCCCACAAGGTAAGAACGAAATTTGTCAAGCGAAGACCACGGCTAAGAGTTCTTTTTCGTTGTGGCGTAGTTTATCTGAGCTGAGTCTAGCGTCGTAGTAAATTGCGTGAAGTTTCTTATCCTTTCTTTGTCCAAGAACCGCCTCTGACATAATCACTTGCATCACACATAATTTGAAGGTAACCTCAATGGCGGTTGCATGATTGGTGCGTAAATAAGCGGCTTTAAGGGTTTCAAAAGCTTTGAGACAATCGTCATCGAATATGAACTCAGCATCCTTCATTAATAGGCCGGGGGTTTGGTAATTTTAGAAATCTTTAATAAAACGTCGGTAAAACCGGCGTGTCCTAGAAAACTTCGTATCTCGAACGGTCTTAGGTGGTTGGAGTTCTTTAATCACTTCTATCTTAGCTTTGTCAACTTCAATTCCTTTATTGGAAATAACGTGTCCAAGTACGATTCCTTCTCTGACCATGAAGTGGCATTTTTCCCAGTTGAGCACAAGGTTCACTTTCACACATCGTTCTAGAACACTTTCTAAATTAGATAGACATCCTTCAAAACTTTGTCCACACACAGAGAAGTCATCCATAAACACTTCCATGATGTTGTCAATGAAATCGGCAAAGATAGCCATCATACATCGTTGAAAGGTTGCGGGAGCATTACATAGTCCAAAAGGCATTCGTCTGTACGTGAACGTTCCATAAGGACATGTGAATGTAGTCTTCTCTTGATCATCAGGGTGAATCGGAATTTGGAAAAATCCGGAATAACCGTCTAAATAACAAAAATAGGAGTGTTTGGCTAATCGTTCCAACATTTGATCAATAAAGGGTAGAGGAAAATGGTCCTTCCGAGTAGCTTTGTTCAATTTTCTATAATCAATGCACACTCTGTGTCCACTAACTACTCTTTGAGTTATCGATTCGCCTTGTGCGTTTTTCACGACAGTGACACCTCCTTTCTTAGGTACGACATGCACTGGGCTAACCCATTTACTGTCGGAGATCGGGTATATAATTCCAGCTTCCATTAGCTTTTTGATTTCATCTCTGACTACAGTGCTGAGGATCGGATTGATTCTTCGTTGAGGTTCTCGAGAGGTTTTGCAATCCTCTTCCAATAGAATACGGTGCATACAAATTGAAGGACAAATTCCTTTTAAGTCCGATATGTTGTAACCTAACGCAGTAGGGTATTTCCTTAGAACGTCTAAAAGTTTCTGAGTTTCGGGCTTTCCTAAACTGGAATTTACTATAACAGGTCGAGTTTGTTCAGTATCAAGGAATTCGTATCGTAGATTCTTAGGTAAAACTTTCAATTCTAGTTTTGGTTTCTTGGGACATGGCATATGATCTGGTGTAAGTGCTAGACTTTCGCTTAGACTGTCATCTTTATATGGTTCTCGCCAATTATCGTCTTCGAATATCAGAGGGGTTTCAATTTTCATTATTTCAGAATACGTGGTTTGTTCACCTTCCATTTCTCTTACGCATTCGTCTATAATATCGAGTAAATAACACGTGTCGCTCATGGCGGCGGGTGCTTGTAGAAATTGAGTGAGGATGAATTCCACTTTTTCCTCTCCGACTTCAAATGTTAATCTGCCCTTCTTTACGTCAATTATAGCTCCAGCGGTAGCTAGGAATGGTCTGCCTAATATAATAGGAGTAACTGAATCTTCGGTAATGTCCATAATTATAAAATCGGTCGGGATATAAAATTGACCTATTCGAACGGGGACATTTTCCAATATACCTACAGGGTATTTAACTGATCGGTCAGCTAATTGAACAGACATTTTTGTAGGTGTAAGCTCTCCCATTTCCATCTTTTTGCAAATAGATAAGGGCATGACACTGATACTTGCTCCTAAGTCGCATAGAGCTTTGTCTATGACGAATTTTCCAATGTTACAGGGTATAGAGAAACTACCCGGATCTTTTAGCTTAGGAGGCATGTTGTTCTGAATGATAGCACTACATTCAGCAGTAAGGGTAACTGTTCCGTTATCTTCTAACTTTTTCTTGTTAGACAAGATCTCCTTAAGAAATTTAGCATACGATGGCATCTGGGTAATGGCTTCTGTGAATGGTATGGTGATATTTAGTTGTTTCAGAAGTTCCACGAATTTCTTAAATTGGCTCATCGATTTAGAATTGGTTAATCTCTGAGGATACGGAATTTGTGGTTTATAGGGCGGTGGAGGCACATAAGGTTTCTCTTTTTCTATAGCCTCTTGGGTTTCGTTTTCTTTTTCTTTTGGTTCGCTCTCGTCTTCACCTGGCTTGTCTTGCTTTTGATACATCGCTGGGTTTTCTAGTCTTGGATCAACAGGTCCGTCGAGTTCTTTTCCACTCCTTAATATCACGGTATTAGCGTGTCCTTTTGGGTTAGGTTGTGGTTGACCAGGAAATATTCCAGCAGAAGCAGCAGTAGGTGCCTGCTGTTGAGCTACCTGAGAAATCTGAGTTTCAAGCATTTTTTTGTGAGTAGCTAAAGCATCGACCTTACTGGATAATTGCTTAATTTGCTCATTGGTATGTAAGTTTTGATTTAAAACATCCTTATTGGTCTGGGATTGAGAAGCAATGAAATGTTCTATCATAATTTCAAGGTTGGATTTCCTAGGAACGTTGGAAGTATTAGGTCCGTTATTAGGATGATTCGGGATAGCTTTCGGATAACCAGGTGGTGTAGCAGGAGCTTGTCCAGGAGCATACAACGCATTGTTACTTTTGTACGAGAAATTTGGGTGGTTCTTCCAACCTGGGTTATACGTATTACTGTAGGGATTTCCTTGCACGTAGTTAGCTTGTTCGGCGGGTACTCCGGTCAAAAGGGGACATTCTGGGGCAAGATGTGATTGAATACCACATAGATCACAAGTTGGGATCACTGCAGCTACAGTAGCTGCAGGAGTGTTGGAAAGATTCTCTAATTTTTGGGTAAGAGCTTCCACTTTAGCATTAACTTGATCCAGGCTGTTCACTTCAGCTTTAATACCTTTCGTCTGAGATTTCTCTACATTAGCTCTCTCGCTTCCCCATTGGTAGTGATTTTGAGCCATACTTTCAATAAGTTGATTCGCTTCGGCGTATGGTTTATCCATCAGTGCGCCACCAGCAGCAGCGCAGCGCAGCGTCGATAGTTAATCTTGTATTGTACAAGAGACCGTTATAGAATGTATGAATAATTAACCATTCTTCTAGACCATGGTGGGGGCAGAGTCTTAGCATATCCTTGTATCGTTCCCATGCTTCGAATAAAGATTCATTATCTTTCTGTTTAAAACCATTGATGTTAGCTCTGAGCATAGCAGTTTTGCTTGGAGGAAAATATCTGGCTAAGAAAACTTTCTTCAACTCAGCCCAAGTGGTGATTGAGTTGGCAGGAAGAGATTGAAGCCAAGCACGAGCTCTGTCTCTTAAAGAAAAAGGAAATAGGCGCAATCGTATCGCCTCGGGGTTTACTCCATTCGCTTTCACAGTGTCTGCGTACTGCACAAACACGGATAAGTGAAGATTAGGGTCGTCAGTAGGGGCTCCAGAGAACTGGTTCTGCTGAACGGCGGAAAGAAGCGAAGGTTTTAGCTCGAAATCGTTTCGAGCGATAGCAGGAGCTGCAATACTGTTATGAGGCTCCGCTTGAGAAGGAACTGCGTATTCCTTAAGAGGACGAGGAGGAGGAGGTGGTTCAGCCATTCTTCGTAATTCGTCGAGATCTGGAAGAACAGACGGAGGAAGATTGTTGAGTTCACGATGCTCTTGAATTCGTCTTCTTAATCGGAGATAACGTTCGATATCGTAAATGGGTATATGCAAAATACCACCTTGAGAGCGAGTATTTGGCATACACAAAAGGGAAAATAAATAGTTGCCTTAGTCTAGACAGTGCTACTTTAAGAGTACACTAGTGACTAGATCAAAGTCCCCGGCAACGGCGCCAAAAACTTGATGTGCGATAAACCTAATGTGTCTAACGGAATCTTAACTGCAAGCGCACAGCCTATCGCGGTAGTAATAAAAGATTGTCGATCCACGAGACTTTGTAATCACTCTAGTCCGGAAAGTAATGTTCGTTTAGCTAAGGCGAAAATTGTCACGTTTGGTTTTAGGAAGGTTAAGGAAATTAAACTAATTGCTTTTAAGGTAATTATGGAATGAAATGGTCGGTATGTAATAGGGTCGACTTAAAGGATCTAATCGGACCTAGGCATATAAGGATGGTCAACTTAGTTTATCTGTAGAATTAATCAGTTTAAAAACCCTTGATTCACACTTTCATGGTCTTACCTCGGATTATACGTCTAAAGCCCTATACACCTTTCGCTAGCCTATAAGTGTTTAGAAGTATTTTTTGGAAACTTAATTAATTCTAATTTGGCTTAAAGCGCTTTCACTGTATTTAAAACAAATGCCTAACTTTAGCTATCCGGTTAAAAACCTCACACTTTCGTGGTCTCGATCTAACCTATTTATCTTCTTACTCTCGTAACGAAGGTTTTATTTTTAAACATAAAAAGTTATAACCAGAGTTAAGTTGATTAAGGTTTTAGCCTAAGTTGTTGATCAGATGCCTAATGTCTCTTACTATCCCATACCGACACTAAAGGTTTAGCTAGCCATAGAAATTGAAATGAGCGTACAGAAAATAAAAGCAGACAAATATAATTTGGGCATTATAAATAATAATAATTTAAACTTGAATTAATTAATTTAAGAGTACTGTAATACAATTGCAAAAGAATAAAAACCTGAAATAAAGCAATCCAATACTTCAATCCTTCTTCCACAAATCGGAAACTTGGACTTGGTACCGGTTGAAAAGTAAAATTCTGAAGCTTGAATAATAAATCCTAAACTATAATAATAATTTCCTAATGTTGGAAATTATTATTTGGGCAACGAAAATGAAAAGAATGGAAATAAACAAATGCGAAAAATAATAACTGAACTGATGTTGGGTTTGAATTTGGCAGAGCTTCCGCACAAGAAAATCGTAAAATGCCCTGTCCCTTTGATGTTGGAAACTGAGGTATTTATAGAGAGTGAATCCGGCAGTTGGTTCCTAGAATTCCTCCCACGTCGCTTGCCTTCCAATTCTCCAAAAATATAGGAAGGTGGGGTTGTTGCCGTTGAATGTGTGAACGTGGGTCTTGACTTGGAGAGAAATAAGGAGTTTCATAACTCCTTCTGTTACGCTTTGGGCCACGTTCTGCAAGTTGAAATAACTGATACGCGCATTACGGTCGTGGTGAGATGTTACGAGCAGGGTTTGTGCTGGCTCCGTGTTACGGTCGTCATGGATGTGTTACGGTCGTAACACTCTTCAGAATGTGTTACGGTCGTGGCAGGAGAGTTACGACCGTCACAGCTACAAAGTTTGTATTCTTTGACAGATTTGTCTTTTTCTTCTGTTCTTTTGGTGGTTTCTTGCATTGTCTCTTGTTTTGAGCTAAGTTGTAAATACCTGCAAAAAGTAATGACAATCTCGAAATATTCGGGAGTTAATCGGGTCAAAATAATGCAAAACGGGTAAATTTCATGCAATATAAATGATATGATTTCGCGTTATCAGTTTCTCATTAAAATTAATCTCCATCTCTTCCTGAATGAACACAACAAATTCATTTTTCTCTATGTCATTTTCAAGAGTATGCTTTTCTTCCTTATTCAAATATAGAGAGCACTACTACAAAAAAACACATCTAACGTCATATACAAAATATGTTTGACATCGATTATGAAAGCGAGGTAAGGAAAAGCGAAATGAAAATATACCACTCTACACCTCGGTTGTTGAATAACCAAGGGGAAGTGACATTATTCATGGATTCAATCCCCAACAAATGCATTTTTATGAATTATCAAAAGAATGTTACTTTTTAAATTTGCAAAACATCACATTTGTTGACAAATTCTAAATCTTCCTCATCAACAACAACAGCAATAGCAACAACAACGACAAAAACAAAATCAATAGAATCCTTAAACATTAAATCTCAATAGCAAAAACAACAACAACAATTTAACAACAATGATGAAAAATAAACTATTCTCTTGTTGTTCTTGTTAAAATCACCATTACTCAAAACCAACAACAAGAACAACAATAAGAACAACAACAAGAACAACAACAAAACAACAACAACAACAAAAATCATGTGAGCAACCCTTTACATTGTGCTAGATTGTTTTGAATGATAGCAAATGCTAGATTGTTTTGAATGTTAGCAAATATATATGCTTGATTGTCTAATTGTGTCAATATACATGTGTGATTGTATGATCAAATGGTAACATGCATAAAAGGGGTCAAAATATCATGTTTGTCATGCACAAACCTTTTTGTATCGACTCATACATGCTTGCATCGATACATATCTTTTTGTGAATTCATAAAAACTATTTTTACACCGTATGAGCCGACTCATACGTGTTATGAGTCGATACAAGCAAGTTTGAAGGTTCAAGAAAATAAGGCTTGCATCGAAACATATGACCATGGATTAATACATACGCATCTTGCATCGATACATACCATTTTGCATCGACTCATATATACATCATAAATTGTAATTCAGTTCTGTTTCAGTTCTGCTTTGTATGCCTCAGAGCTTGTATCGATACAAAAGCTCTTGTGTCAATACATAAATAACTTGTATCTACACATATGATACTTGCATCGACTCATACTAAACTAAATTCCTCTGAAATCTATTCTAACATAGTATGCATTGATACAAAACTTCTTGCATCAACACATAAGTCATTTTCATCGACACATACGACATTTGTATCGACTCATACATATGTTTCCTCTCTGGAATCACTCCCTAATACTGTATGCATCGATTCAAACTCTCTCAGGTTGACTCATATGTCTCTTGTATCGACTCATACGAGTTATGTGTCGACTCTTAAGTTCGTTTTTCAACTAACATTTTCTGTTTCTATATATAAGATAGTTTGGCAGTTTTAGTAAATTACAGGTGTTACAAAATCAGTTTCTGAGCATCCAAATTCTGAGCACATAAAAACCTGAAAATATACTTCATCTTCATCATCTTCTCAATCACCTTGGTTCAACAAGCTTGACACATAATCATCATTGGTAATTGGATCAAGGGATCAAAGAGATAACGTTTAGTGGTACGATCGGTGATCTAGCTGAGTTGAAGCTTGGAAGGGGGTTGCGAGTAAAAACCAGAAGGTTTGTCCAGTGATCGGTCACCATTTCTAGTAAGTTTCTATGTTCTATTCGACGTAAATTCATCAATCGGGTAACATCTGTGGTTGTTTTTAGTTGCTTTTAATGAAGTTAATGTGTTTTTGGTTATTTTAGTCTTGTTGTGCATTTTTGAGTTTAAGTGTCTTTAAAAGTATGTGTTTTATGCTTTTGTTGGGTAGTCTCAGTGTTTCAGGTTAATGCATCCGATAGAAGGAACTTATGGCAGGACGATAAGCACCTCGGAAGGCTGAAAGTTGAAGATTTTGAAGATTTCAGAAGTCAACACGGGCACCCGTGTTCATCAACACGGCCCGTGTTGAAAAGCAAGTGGAAGGTGCAAAAATGATACAAAACAGTGGATCAACACGGGCACCCGTGTTCATCAACACGGCCCGTGTTGAATGGCCTGGAGCATGGCCTATTGACTCAGAGATCAACACGGGCACCCGTGTTCAGCAACACGGCCCGTGTTGAATGCCAGCGTGTGGAAACCTGAATTTTTCTTAGAAATATTTCCAGTCCTCTGGCATCGATCACATTCTTTCACCATTACTTGGGCGTCTTTGAACAATGTGGGCCAATACAATCCAGATTGGAGGACTTTTGCAGCTGTTCGGTCTCCACTAAAGTGTCCTCCATAGTCTGAATCATGACAGGCTTTCAAGACTTCTCTCTGCTCTTCCTCTGGGACACACATGCGGATTAATCCATCCACCCCTCTCTTATACAGGAATGGCTCGTCCCACAAATAAAACCTGCAATCATGAACAAACTTTTCTTTTTGTTAAAATCAAAATCCTCAGGTATAATACCGCCTACCAGGTAATTTGCGTAGTCTGCGAACAATGGTACTCCCGTGACAGCTAGGATTCGTTCGTCAACAAACTCATCCTGGATGGGGTGTGTCTTTTCCGTCTCCATTATTGGCGACATCCTTGATAGGTGATCAGCTACAGTGTTTTCACACCCTTTTTTATCCCGAATCTCTAAGTCAAATTCTTGTAACAGCAAGATCCATCTCAACAATCTTGGTTTCGATTCCTGTTTAGAAAACAAATATTTCAAAGCAGCATGGTCAGTGTAAACGATTACCTTTGTTCCTAATAAATAGGATCTGAATTTGTCAAAGGCGTACACCACTGCCAACAATTCCTTTTCTGTGGTAGCATAGTTCATCTGGGTAGGATTCAACACATGACTGGCATAGTAAATAACATGCAACAGCTTCTCTCTTCTTTGCCCAAGCACTGCTCCCACTGCTATGTCACTCGCATCACACATTATCTCGAAAGGTAGGGACCAGTCGGGGGACATAACTATCGGTGCGGTCACCAACCTATTCTTCAATGTTTCAAAGGCTTCCCCATATTTTTTATCGAACACGAAAGGAGTGTCTTTCACCAGTAAGCTAGTCAACGGCTTTGCGATTTTTGAAAAATCTCTTATGAACCGGCGGTAGAATCCCGCATGTCCTAAGAAACTTCTTATACCCTTCTCATTTACCGGGGGGGGGGGGTAAATGTGCTATCACCTCTACTTTCGCCTCGTCCACTTCGATCCCTTTATGTGAAATCTTGTGGCCCAACACGATTCCCTCTCTCACCATGAAGTGACATTTTTCCCAGTTGAGGATTAGGTTGGTTTGTTGACATCTTTCTAGGACCAAGGACAAATTTTCCAAACACTCGTCAAACGAGGGCCCGAACACCGAAAAGTCATCCATAAATACTTCCATGTTCCTCTCGAGCATGTCAGCGAATATAGATGTCATGCACCTTTGAAAAGTTGTTGGGGCGTTACATAAGCCAAATGGCATCCGTCTGTAGGCAAAAATACCGTAAGGACATGTGAAGGCGGTCTTTTCCTGATCTTCAGGGGCTACTGCAATTTGGTTATATCCTGAATACCCATCTAAAAAGCAATAGTAATCATGTCCAGCTAACCTCTCTAACATCTGATCAATGAAAGGAAGAGGAAAGTGATCATTCCTTGTAGCAATGTTCAACCTTCTGTAATCAATGCACACTCTCCATCCGGTGACTGTTCTGGTTGGAATCAACTCGTTCTTCTCGTTCATCATAACCGTTGTACCTCCCTTTTTTGGTACAACATGAACCGGACTCACCCATGAGCTATCAGATATCGGGTAAATGAGTCCCGCATCCAACAACTTCACGACTTCCTTACGCACAACTTCCTTCATAGCTGGATTAAGTCTTCTTTGAGGTTGCACGACTGGCTTATGATCATCCTCCATTAGAATCTTGTGCATACACACTGTGGGGCTAATACCTTTCAAGTCTTTGATTGCCCATCCAATAGCACTTTTGTATCTCTTAAGTACCTGTATCATTTTTTCCTCCTGCACAACTTTTAGGGCAGAGTTGATAATTGCCGGACATTTCTCTTCTGAATCAAGAAAAACATATTTAAAATTTCTAGGTAGCTGTTTCAACTCCATCCCTTTCTTTTCTTCCTTTTTCTCTACGACAGGTTGCGGATTCCTCAAATCTTCCCACCTGTTTGGTGTATGTTTCGCCCATTTAGGTTGAGTTTCCATCATATCTAAAACCTCTAACTCCTTTTCATCAATCTCTCCATCTCTTTCAAAAATGGCCAGACTCAACACTCTCTCTAAGGGTAATTCAGGTACATGGCTATGCACCGATTTGGTGAATAATGTATCCAAAACTCCAACATTCTTGCTTGTGCCAATATCTTCCTTGAACTTCATTGACTCTCTAACATTGATTTTTAGCTCTTCATCGTAGACCTTGAGGGTCATGGTTCCTTCTTCCATGTCTATCATCACTCTCCTGTTTCAAGAAAAGGTCTTTAATATTATTGGAATTTCTTAGTCTTAGGCATATCCGAACCACAAAATCAACAGGAAACACAAACTTGTCTATCTTCACAAGAACATCCGTTGCTATTCCATGTGGTCTTTTCATTGAATTGTCAGCAAACTGTAACGTCATCCTTGTATCTTTGACTTCACCAATGCCAAGCTTGTTATAAATAGAGAGAGGCATAAGACTTACACCAGCGCTAAGGTCAATCAGTGCCTTTTTGAATGTCCTATCCCCTATAGCACAGGGAATAGTTACTGCTCCTTTGTCTTTCTTCTTTAGTGGAACCTTCAGACCCTGCAAAATAGCACTACACCTTTCAGTTAGTATAACCGGTTCAGTCTCCAATGAGCGTTTTTTTGAAATGATGTCCTTCATGAACTTTGCATAAATTGGCATCTGCTCTAAAGCTTCAGAAAAAGGAATGTTAATCTCAAGCTTCTTGAATAACTCCAAAAATTTCTCGAAGTTTTTCTCATTCAGATCTTTCTTCTTAGTTCTTGCAGGGTATGGGAGGACAACTTTAGGTTTCTCTTCTTTAGGCTTTTCTTTTTCTCCCACAGGTCTTCCTATCTTTTTCTCAGTATCTTTTTGATCCTTCCTGATTTCTAGATCTACCTCAAGAAAACTCTCCTCTTTAATCTCTTTGTTCTCAACATCTCCCACAGTTTTTCCACCTCTTGTCACCACAGCTTTCATCCCCTGATTATCTCTTGGATTTGGTACACTTGAACTCGGCAGAGAGCCCGGTGCTTGCACATTCGCCAATTGTTGAGCTATTTGCCCCATCTGAACCTCAAGATTTTTGATTGACGTTGAGGTGTTCTTGTGATTGTTTCTTGTTTCCTCCTGATTATCTCTTGGATTTGGTACAGTTGAACTCGGCAGAGAGCCCGGTGCTTGCACATTCGCCAATTGTTGCTGCCATTTTTTTAATAGCTAACTCCCAATCTGCTTTCTTAGGAGTTTGTTGTTGTTGTTGTTGATACTGGTTTTGGTATTGTCCCTGACCTTATTGTTGAGTGTTAGGTTTTTGATCCCTCCACCCAAAGTTTGGATGGTTCCTCCAACCCGGATTGTAAGTGTTGGAATAGGGATTATTCTGTTTAAGGAACTTGATTTCCTCAATCTGCTGAGCTGTTGTAAGACAGTGTGCTGTCAGATGAGGCCCACCACAAATATCACATATAGTACTTTGGCCTTGTTGGACTTGAGCCACCTGTTGTGTAGTAATATTCATGGCTTTCAATTTCTTTTCAACTTCGGCCGCTATTGCTTCTTCAATTTTTAACTGCTTATTGGCTTCCAACTTCAAATCTATAACTCCATCTGGCTTGCTTGCAACCCTGTCGTATAACTCCAGATGCTCATTTTCAGCTATCGCTTCAATAATCTTCCTGATGCCGGTGGCTGTTGAGAAGTTAGATGAGCCACCAGCAGCTGCGTCAATGAGTTGCTTCGTTTTGATTCTCAGACCATTCACAAACATCTGCATCTGCTCGGTCTGATCCAGGTTATGAGTAGGACAAGCAACCAAAAGTCTCTTAAACCTCTTGAAAGAGTCTCCCACTGATTCACCCTCCTTCTGTTTGAAATTGAGGATTTCATATCTCTTTCTCATAAACACCGATGCTGGAAAATATTCATTTAGAAAAGTTGTCTCCATCTCTTCCCACGATGTAATGCTGCCGGCGGGAAGGGAATAAAACCACTCCTCTGCTTCATCAGCCAAAGTGAACGGAAACATTCGCAACTTTTTCTGTTCTTCGGTATGCCCATCAATTTTGAGAGTAGTGCTCATGGTCAGGAATCGTTGCAAATGCTTGTTAGCATCCTCATTCACCCTTCCAGAAAAAGATCTCTTCTCCAACTGAGTGATAGTGCTCGGGTGGAGCTGAAAATTAGGAACATTAACGGGTTGGTTGACAATGGTCAATATTCCCCCTGGTGCATTTGTCCCTCCATAATCCCCTAGCAATCTCTCTTGCGGTGGATTCATGGCCTCGTCTTCTGGCTCTGAGTCGGAGTGTGTCGAATTCCTATCTTCTTCCTCGGCCAGTCTTGCTTGCTTTGCTTCTCTTCGCCGAGCACGGAGGGTTCTTTCTATTTCTGCGTCAAAAAGATATTCTGCTGAGGCCTGACCTCGCATAAAATATTAGACACAAAGTTAGTTCTAATACAATGTAATATAAAATAAGTAAACAAATGAATAGAAAAATTTTAATTGCAGAGCAATAAAATTTCAATCAAACTAAGAGTAAATCAGTATTTTGGCAGTCCCCGGCAACGACGCCAAAAACTTGATCGGAAAAATAACAAGTGTACTATTTTTGCCGATGCAGTTATAATGAGTTTCCCCAAGTATCGATCTCGAGGACTGCGTAGTAAATACCTATTCGTGCTCTTAAGTTAATTGAACAAAAATAATAGTTGGGTTGATTTTAACACTTTCAATTATGCTTGTAACAAGTAACGACTGATGAAATATAATGCGAATGAAGCTAGGGTGAGTGGTCGATTATGCAAATTACCTGGTAGGCGGTATTATACCTGAGGATTTTGATTTTAACAAAAAGAAAAAGTTTGTTCATGATTGCAGGTTCTATTTGTGGGACGAGCCATTCTGTATAAGAGAGGGTGGATGGATTAATCGCAGTGTGTCCCGGAGGAAGAGAGAGAAGTCTTGAAAGCTTTGTCATGATTCGGACTATGGAGGACACTTTAGTGGAGACCGAACATTTGCAAAGTCCTCAATGGATTGTATTGGCCCACATTGTTCAAAGGCAAGTAATGGTGAAAGAATGTGATCGATGCGGAGGGATGAAATATTTCTAAAAGAAACCAGATGCCACAAAAGGGTATGCTTGAGGTGGAATTGTTTGACGTGTGGGGAATTGATTTCATGGGACCATTTCCGCCATCATTCGGGAAAAATTACATCCTAGTCATGTGGATTATGTTCGAAATGGGCATAGCACTACCTACGAATGATGCGCAAGTAGTGGTGAGTTTTCTCAAGCATAACATCTTCTCGAGGTTTGGAGTGCCTAGGGAACTTATCAGTGATGAAGGGACACACTTCTTAAACAAGCTCATGGAAAACCTGTTGAAGAAGTATAATGTGAAACACAAGATTGCGACTCCATATCATCCTCAAACGAGTGGGCAAGTTGAAGTGTCCAATAGACAAATAAAACAAATCTTGGAAAAGACTGTAAGTGCGTCAAGGAAGGATTGGTCGGTAAAGTTGGATGATGCACGGTGGGCTTACAGAACGGCTTTCAAAACACCCATCGGTATGTCTCCTTATCAACTGATTTATGGTAAAGCTTGTCACCTACCTCTTGAACTTGAGCACAAGGCGTTTTGGGCCTCCAAGTTATTAAATTATGATCTTGCAAAAGCCGGTGAATCCAGAATTCTCCAACTGCATGAGTTAGAGGAATTTCGTAATCAGGCTTACGAGAATGCCAAATTATATAAGGAACAAACAAGAAAATGGCATGATCAGAGAATACTAGAGAAGGAGTTTTGGGAGGGTCAGCAAGTGCTGTTGTTCAACTCCAGATTGAAGTTATTTCCCGGAAAATTGAAGTCCCGTTGGTCCGGTCCGTTTGTAGTGCATAAAGTATTTCCCCATGGGGCGATTGAAATTCAGAATCCCCACAATGGCGATGTTTTCAAAGTGAATGGACAAAGGTTGAAGCCCTATTATATAGGACTAGAACCGGGATTGATTGATCAGGTGCGTCTCACCGGATGAGGGGCCCAGCCGTCGAGCCATGCGACGATAAACGAAGCGCTTAGTGGGAGGCAACCCACGGATTTTCACTCTAACGCATTTTATTTTTGTTTGTTTTGTTTTCTTTGTTGTTATTAGGGAACGAGAGATTGGATAAGCTGGAGTACATCGAATCTGATGCGGAAAAAAACAATCGACCAAGTGCACCCAAAAATAGCATGGAAATTTCAAGTTTTGACCGAAACAGAGCATCCACACGGGTGCCCGTGTCCAGCAACACGGCCCGTGTGGTTTTCATAGTGGATCATGAACTTTTGGGAGAAACAGAACATCAACACGGGTGTCCGTGTTCAGAAACACGGCCCGTGTTGTTTCCCCTGGAAAAAAAAACGAAAATTGGAAGTCTCAGGTCATCCACACGGGCGCCCCGTGTTCCGGCACACGGCCCGTGTTGTTGTGCACAGGTTTGAAATTTGAAATTGTTTTTTTTTAATTTCTGTGGACCCCACTTGGTTTATAACTTCATTCCTCCACTTTTCTCTCACTTTTATTGTTTTATAATTTCTTCAACCTTCTTCCTCCATTAGAATCCTAGCCTCCATAAGAACTCAAGAACAAAAAGCTTCCTTCTAACCATCAAAAACTGCTCCAAACAATTTTTCCTCTTCACCAAAGTGACCCCAATTTTCATCATCTACTCAGTCACGGTTTTGGTTTTTCATAATTGTGTGGTATTATTTTTTCGAAATTTCTCTCTTGTAGGTTTCAAGCATGCCTCCCAAAAGAGCCACGAGAGGAAAGGAAGTTGCTGAGTCTTCCAGACCACACCAGCGAGCACGCCGCATTCCTAATGCACACGATCTGGTGTTTGAGAAACCGGAACACCGTAAGCGGTACGAAGCACTCGCTAAGCGTAAGTTACTTCCAACAAGGTACATTTGCAATGAAACTCTGGATAAATTAGGATTGAGAGAAGAGATTCATCGCATGTTTGGTAACTTAGGCATGTTAGAATTTATGCAATTCGAAGCACCCACTTTTGAAAAAATTACTCTTGAATTCTTGAGCACTGTTGAATTTAAACTGAGACGCAGGTGGAATGGCTCCGAAACGGAGTATTATGGTGACTTGATATTTCAGCTCTTTGGTGAGGAGCACACCCTGTCTTTGCAGGACGTTGGAGCCACTCTAAAACTTCCTTCTGCTGGCCATGGAGCTCCCCCAGAAACTTTTGCATCTGCAGAATTCTGGACGGCGATTACTGGTAAAACTGGTTATACCTTGTTTTAGGTATGCCCAGAAGGGACTCGCTTTTACACTTTTTGGACGCGGCGATAGTACCGGTGTTGCTGCCAAAAAGAGAACTCTTCTTCTTGTATTGCATGACAGAGAACAGCCGGGTGAATGTCGCTGCCTTTGCCGCTAATCACCTGAAACAAGTTGGACATGCCAACACCGGTGACATTTCAGTGGGTGGGATGATCACTCAGATCGCGGATCATCTTAATTATGGTAGGTTATTGATGGAAGAACCGGCTATGGCAGGTAAGAAGATTGACATGCAAAACTTGGTCAATCAAGGTATGATTGTGGTACATCCTAGGTATTATTCCCTTGTTAGTCGTGATCACCATATTCTTGCATTACCAGCTCCTGATTTTATTAGTATTGCAAATGTTGCTAAGCGGCTCTATCGACACGCTCCTTCGTTGAGGAGAGTCCTCCTCGTGATCATCAGTTTTCAGGTGACGAGATGGAGGATGACACTCCAGCTCAAGCACGGTTCAGCCCACCATCCCAAAGTTTTACCCGACCAGATGTGGGATCGTCCTCTATGTCTCAAGATCAATGGGGGTGGGTGCAATCTGAAATGGGTGCTCTTCGCACCGAGCAAACAAGACAAGGTGTAGAGCTGTTTCGACAAGGTGTTGTTATGGATGACATGCAGACCATGATGCAACGCCTCATGTTACATTTTCCGCACAACCCTCCACCTCCTCCATCTCAGTGAGTTCTGTGAGTCGCCTCTACTTGGGGTTAAAACATTGAGGTCAATGTTTAATTCAGGTAGGGGAGGCTCACTATTTTAGTTTATATTTGTATTTGTTTTTGTTTTGTTTTGTTTTGCATTCCCTTTTCGTTTTTATAGTTTTTATGTTTTCCATTTTTACTTCATTTTATCTGTCCTTGGTTTGTTCTGTTGCTTTGTTTTGTTGCACGGTCACCATTATGTTACAGATTGATTGATAATTGTTGAATGAAGATGGGCCCGACAACAGTGGTTGGCGACACTACCCTTACTTGATCTCCTAAGGAACCCGGAAGTTGACACAACTAAAGGATTAAGCGTCGGACGCAAGTTAGTGGGCTGGACCGAAATTGTCGGGTGGTAGGCCCGAGTCGAAAAAGAAGCCACATGACACGAGGGGGACTTCTGAGTTTGCAAGCTTAACCAACATGGTGAGATTACCAAAGGCCAAATACATAAATATCATCATGAGAGATCGGGCAGGTATGACTCTATCATTCTGATTTGGCGTATGTTCTTTTAGCACAGCACATCATGATAATGCACACTGAGGCATGTTGTTTGTTTAACCTTGAGCCTTCTAGCCTACCCGTATTAAATGTCATCCCTCGTGAACCACGTTGAGCCTAGTTTCAATTTTCATGTTTGTGTGTTGTGTCCCCGTTGTAATAAACCCCATGTTAACCTTTCACCACATTTGTCTCACCATTTCTCGGCATGATTGTGATCAATTTCAAGTGTTGCACGAATTTAAGTTTGGGGTAGTCGTTCATAAAAATTAAGGGCAAGCAAGTGAACAAGTTTCAAAAAGAAAAAAAATAGCTAAAAAAAAAAGAAAAACTAATGGAACATGAAAGTTCTAAAAAAAAAGAAAAAGGAAAGAAAGAGAACACTTGCCTAAATGTCGGACTCTAGCTAGTACTGTGCTCAAAGTAAACATGAGTAAAGATGAGTCAAAATGAATGAACCCCAAAATATACGAATGCAGCATAAAATTGAAGAAAAGTTACATGAATGCCAAGCCAAAAACCTTTGTGATCCCATTTCCTTGTTTATCCCACCGTACCTAAGCCCCGTTACAACCGAAAGACCTCATAAAGTGTGTGAAATCTTTATGTGTAGTGCGAGTAGAATTTATTCAAAGTTAAGAATGATATTGCATGCTTCAGTCTGTGAGTGAAAATACTGTAACCCTGAGAGATTTGGTGAGAGTGTGAAAAGCTTGCAGGTGAAGTAGTCTTCTGATGTGGAAGTGTGGTAGACAGGTTGATTCGGGAAGCCATCTTCTTGATCGGGAAGGAAGAAATTAATTTGCGAAAGACACAGGTTGTGTTGTGGAAAGAAGATATTCGTGGGTGACCTCTGTTGGACTCAATCATTACTCGAGGACAAGCAATGAGATAAGTTTGGGGTTGTGATCGGTCACCATTTCTAGTAAGTTTCTATGTTCTATTCGACGTAAATTCATCAATCGGGTAACATCTGCGGTTGTTTTTAGTTGCTTTTAATGAAGTTAATGTGTTTTTGGTTATTTTAGTCTTGTTGTGCATTTTTGAGTTTAAGTGTCTTTAAAAGTATGTGTTTTATGCTTTTGTTGGGTAGTCTCAGTGTTTCAGGTTAATGCATGCGATAGAGGGAACTTATGGCAGGACGATAAGCACCTCGGAAGGCTGAAAGTTGAAGATTTTGAAGATTTCAGAAGTCAACACGGGCACCCGTGTTCATCAACACGGCCCGTGTTGAAAGGCCAGTGGAAAGCGCAAAAAAGGACACAAATAGGGGATCAACACGGGCACCCGTGTTCATCAACACGGCCCATGTTGAAAAGCAAGTGGAAGGTGCAAAAATGATACAAAACAGTGGATCAACACGGGCACCCGTGTTCATCAACACGGCCCGTGTTGAATGGCTAGGAGCATGGCCTATTGACTCAGAGATCAACACGGGGGCCCGTGTTCAGCAACACGGCCCGTGTTAAATGCCAGCGTGTGGAAACCTGAATTTTTCTTATTTTGGAGCTTGTGTTGTCATTAAGGGTACTTCGGACTTTTGCCTAAAGGAGATGAGATCAGAGACTATTAGAAGGGATTGGAGGTTAGGAAAACCTACTTTTGAAGTCACGAAAGAACTATCAGGAAAGGAGAAAGCTACGGAGAGTAATTCGGAGACGGCGATATTCAAGGGCAGCCACCATTGAAGATCAAAATCATCATTATTCTTTGTAATGTTTAACTCTTATTGGATGTTTTCTTTTGGTACTATGAGAGGCTAAACCCCCCAGGCTAGGGGGGTGGTCCTGATTTGATCATTTCGGATACTTGATTTCCTTAATGCATGTTTTAATATTTCAATTTAATTGTGTAGCGTTCTTATGATCATGTATCGGACAAATACATGTAGACCTACGGCTAACAATTGGCAGGACTGTGATTGTTAGGGTTTCTTCACAATTAGGTTATTAGGAGTCTAACCTAGGACTAGGAACTCTCTTTTAATCACTTGAATTCTCGATATTTTCATGGTTAAAACCTAGGTTTGTTTGAATGGACATTTGAATAACAATTAGGGTTTTAATAGTTGTCTTCATTAAGGACTTAAGGAAGAACAGTCTAGAGATAGGTAATTGATAGTTTACTTATGCAATGAGGAAATCTGCATTCGGATCATAGTTTTGCATAATCGACCACTCACCCTAGCTTCATTCGCATTATATTTCATCAGTCGTTACTTGTTACAAGCATAATTGAAAGTGTTAAAATCAACCCAACTATTGTTTTTGTTCAATTAACTTAAGAGCACGAATAGGTATTTACTACGCAGTCCTCGAGATCGATACTTGGGGAAACTCATTATAACTGCATCGGCAAAAATACTACACTTGCTATTTTTCCGATCATCCAGCAACAACGGAGGTGTCTTGTGGGTTTGTTAGTCACGATTACACAGAGCAGATTCAGCCGCAACATAGGGTTTGGTGATCGGGATAATCCTGCAAACAGGTTGTTGAACCGGTGAATTGTTTGTGTATCTTGCAGGTGTTAGTCACGGTTGTACAGAGCAGATTCAGCCATAGCGCAAGGTTTGGAGGTCGGGGTGATTTCGCAAACAGGTCGTGGAAGTGGTGAATTGTTTGTGAATCTTGCAAGTGGTTCTTGATTGGCTCAGGTCAAGGGAAGGTTGATACAAGAAGAAGAAGAAGATCTGCGGGATTTGTTTTTATGTCTTTGTATTGCAACCTTGTAAACATTTTTCAACTTATTGATATAGAAGTCCTCAATTCCAATTCTGAAATTGAGAGGGAGACGTACCCACACGCGAGGACGAATGTGGGGAACTTCCTTACCAAATCGCTCCGTGTATCGTATTGTTTCTCTCTATCTCTTTAGTTTTACAATACGTTTGTGATTCAATTGGTGTGCAATCTTTCTGTTCATTGATACAAGGCTGGAAGAAAATCTTTGTCAAAGCTCCATTGTCATTGATCATTGAACAAGCATCCTCCAATTGTTTGACAAAAGTGCTAACTTAATTTCATTTCATTGGAAATAGTGTTATAGTGATAAGTGCATTAATTCATCATAGGTTCTGTGTTAATTCATCTTTCTCATCTCAATTAAAATCCAGAAACTATCACATGCCCGGTTTTCTAGTATCCGGTTCAGAATAGACGGAAGTCAATTCAGGACCGTGTGTCGCTTTCCGCAATTTTAGCATTAACTCTGATAAATAATCTTTAAATCCGTGATAATAAAGAGGTGATCTATTCACCCTCCCCCCCTCTCGATCACTTGCCACACTGTCTAACAAATAATAACAAAAAAAACAACAAGAATAAAAACAAGAACAACAACAATAACAAAAAAAGAACAATTAGAAAAACAACAAGGACAACAAGAATCCATAGTTTCGTTGTCACATTCAAGTTGAAGAATAGATGACGAGGTTCTAAAATTTGTTAATAAAAGAAATGATGTTTTCATGTTTTGTTTATGGAAGAAATTATATTTATGAGTTTGGTTTAGTGGAGAAATAGAGTGTGGTAAATGAATATGATGCTTAGAGGTAGAAGATGAATTACGTCTAAGTTAAAAAAATTTCTAAGTTTTAGGTTTCACGTGGATCGCTAATGGTAGTTTCTTAAGAATTAATCATAACTAAATGGATGAAAAATATTTTTTTAAGGACGACGAAGAAACTCAATAAGTGCACTACATACAAAAAATGTTGTATTAAACAACCATTGTTGTACGTCTTTTAATAAAATTAAAAAAATACAACAGCAGAACGACAATAACAACAAGATTAAAACTCATGATCATGCACTACACACAATAACATTTATATTAAACAACAGTTGGTGCATGTATTTTAATAAAATATATAATGCAGTAGTAGAGCAACAACAACAACATCAAGATTCAAACTCATAACCATGAGCCACTTTTCACCACGGGCTTAGAAAAAGCATCTTATTGAATAGATTCTACCGCGGTGGATCATTTGGTTGTGATGAAATAAAATTCGGTGGCGTTACGAAGGGTGCTTTTTTGTAGTAGTGAAGGATCAATTTTATAATCCATTAATCGAATGGTATATTTAAAGTCTTTCAATAAGCAAATTAAATTGGATTAATAGGAGTATTAGGGATACTCAAACCATATTATACTCGAAACAAAATTATAAACAAAACCACAGACCTAAAAATTATACTTGTCAACCTAAAGACTATCATTATATTTATTATAAAACAAAGCAAACCACTCCCGAGATATAAGCTTCACTAAATAAACTAACTACTTAATATCCAAAAAATCTCATGTAAAGAGAATTCAATTCCTAATACCGAATTTTTCACTCCACTGATGATATTTCTTGAAAAAGAGATGAACTAAGTCTTCTTCCTCTTTGAAGCACATTGGTCACACTATATTATGTGCTCCACTGATGATTTTTCTTCTTTAAAATTTATCTTTGGTTTGCATCTTATTGGTAAACAACCTCCACATAAAAATTTGAATCTTACTAAATAATTTCACAACTACGGAAAAGTGATACCACAACGGTTGGAAAAGAGATACCACTATGGTTCACCATCCGCTGTGAGGTAGGTTATGATTGTATGTATGATTGTTTTAATGCTCATAGTTCTTCAACCCCCATTCCTTCACCTCAAGTTTATTTTGCAATTTATTATTTACATAAGAAGTGTTAAACCAAGTTCTAACGATTAACGAGCGAAATGCAGATAAATTTATCCATCCTATTATAATTTTCTAATGAAATCTGAAAAAGTTATATATTCGGTAAGGTAATGAAAAAACACTGAAATCACATAAGATATAATAAATTCGTCTAAAACAAATATTAACAACAACATTCATTAACAACAAACCTTAAACCACATAAAACTTATATGTAACAAAAACAAAAGCAACTCATAAAATTTGTCAAAAATGTACCTGTAAAATAATGGAATCAACAAATGAAAGGAAAGGAAAGGAAAATGAAGGGGAAGTGATAGCATCAAACATGTGTAATCGATAAGTTTGCAGTGCTAACACAAGTTTGTTGCGTTCACTTTTGCTTCATCCTCATTAATTTTTATCATTCACTCATCCATACATACAAGTCAAAACAAGAAGAATCATACACATAAATATACACAAGTCAAAACAAGAAAAATAGTAAACATAAACATAAACAAGTCAAAACAAGCATAATCATAAATATAAACATTATCAAGTCAAAACATTATGAAAAATATATTGAAACCTAAACAATAATAGATAAAAAGAGTTTGAAACATAACAAGAATTGATGGGTAAGTTTGGCGAAGACGAACTTGAAGGTACCCGTAGGTTTGAAGAAGATGAAATTGTTGCATAAGTTTGGGGTTTTGCTTTGAGGGATAAGAGACGAGTGATTACATAAGCTATGGTTTTGTTTTGAGAGAGAATATAGAAATATTTTAGGGTTTTCTTTTGCGGTAAATGATTGTTATATACTGAGGGAGAGATGATTTCTCTTCTATATAAATAAGAATTACTTTTCACCACGATTGATAAAACCAGTCGTTATGAGATGGTTGAACTTAACATCATGGATGACTAGAGTAACCATGTCGATATACAAGGTCAATACCATTTTGTGACAATAAATGAGAAATTGTTGGAATTGATAATCGAACCCTTCAATTCCTGGTACATTTCACTATGTTTTTTTTTACTATGACATAGTGAAATGTCTTTCCATAAATCACCATAAAAGGAAGTGCCAAAAAATGAGTTATTGCCTAGGTTAACATGACGGACGTTGTAATATTGTGTTGCGAAAGGTCTTTTATAGTAGTGTTTCAACTCCCATAAACCTTTTAGAACCAAACACCTTTCTTCCTCAACGACAGCTTCAGGTTTCTCAAAATTCACTAACACCTTGTAGTTATTCTTGATGTAAAATATATATTCAAATTTCAACCAGACAAAGGTGTTACACATAAATTGCTTAGGCCCGACGTTCTGAAAATTAAGAACCAATTGCTTGTACTCCCCTTCATCCCCCATGCTAAGTGCACTTTCATTCACCTTCATGTCCCAACACCAATCTTCCCCAAGCCATTGCCCTGCATCTTGAATCAAAATGTTTAAATTCTCAACAAAACACAAAACATGTTTGAAAAAAAAAGCCAACAAATATTTTCAATCCATACATGCTTGTAAAACCTGATTATGCTCCTGTTCCCTAACTTACACGAAATTGTCTTGCTAAACCAATTTCACTTTACACTTCTATAGGAAAATTAAACCGACCAAATCTTTCCACCAAATAAAGTGGTTCTTTCTTGAAGGTGAACCTAGAAAAACCAACATTTGAGCTTGCACCTCTCTATTATGAAAAAGTAATGAACATGGTGAAAAGAGGTGAATTCTCATTAAAATGTAAAGAATACAACATAGTGCAATATATACACAAAGGTGGTGATCAACATACAACTACAAGAGGGTAGCTGCATAGTATCAAAACCTTAAGGAGTAACTAACCCTAACTGTCTCTTGTAACTGGAAAAACAGAAAAGGAAAGATACAGTTATTTGTCAATGGAACGATTTAATATCCCCCCACAAGTTGAAGGTTGATAAATGTCAATCAACTTCAACTTAGCTAGAAGGGAATGGAAAGGTTGATGGAGTAAGATCTTCGCGAATAGATCAACAAGTTGGTGTGTAGACTTGACAGACAACAACTTGAGGATACCTTGACTTTGTTTCTCTCGTACGATGTGACAATCAATTTCCAGATGCTTTGTACGCTCATGAAAGACAACATTAGATGCAACGTGAATTGCACTCTGGTTATCATAACACAGAACATGAGTCTTAGTGCATGTGACGTGTAAGTCTTGCAAGATATACAACAACCATTAGAGCTCACATGTGGCCGTTGCAAGTGCATGATACTCAGCCTCCGATGAAGAACGTGGCACAGTTAGCTATTTCGTAGAGCGCTAAGAGATCAAGGATCTTCCAAGGAAGAAACATTGACCAGAGATGGATCTACGTGAGTCAATACATCCAGCCCAATAGACATCGGAATAACCATGTAGATGCAAAGAAGAATCACGAGGCAGAAGAATACCATGAGCTGGGCAAGATTTTAAGTGTCTCAGAACAAAACATGCAACTTTAAAGCGACTGACAGTAGGTTTAGAAATATATTGGCTCAACTATTGCATGCAGAAAGTGATGTCAGGTTAAGTGGCATTCAAGTAAAGGAGGCACCAAACGAGTCTTTGATACGATGGAATGTTGTGGTAGGGTGCTCTAGAATCTTGGTGTATTTTTCAGAGTGGCATCTGCAGGTGTGGAGACAGGTTTTGAGTCGAAGAAAACTGAATCTGCTATAAGATCTAAGAAATATTTTTGCTGATAGAAAAGAATGCATGCATTAGAATATGCAACCTCAATGCCCATAAAGTTTTTAAGTTGACCCAAATCTTTGATTTTGAACGTAGAATCCAAGGAAGCTTTGGTGTGATGAACCTCAGTAAGATCATTACCTGGGATGATAACATCATCAACATACATGAGCAGAATGGTGATGGAGGAATCTCTACTTTTCACAAATAATTAGTGATTTGAGGTAGCTTGAAAGAGGTTGTGAGCAGTAAGAAAGGCAGTGAGTCTTTCATGCCACCTTCTGCTGGCTTGTTTGAGACCATAAAAGGATTTGAGTATCTTGTATACTTTATGAGGTTTGTTTGTATAAACACCAGGTGGAATAAGCATACATACATCTTCTTTGATTTCACCATGTAAGATGTGTTATTGACATCCAGCTGATGTATGTGCCAATGTTTGCAGGAAGCTAGGGAAATAACAGTTCACACAGTGGTACTATTAGAAACAGGAGAGTATGTATCAAAATAGTCAAGGCCCTCAATCTGGTTATAGCCTTTAGCTACCAACCGAGCTTTGAATCATTCAATAGAGCCATCGGCAAGATACGTAATTTTGTAAAATCCAACGATATCCAATAGGTTTAACACCTGGTGGAAGGTCAACGATTTGACACGTACGAATCTTCTCAAGTGCTAAGAGTTCCAATTGCATAGCTTATTTCTAACACTCATGTTTGGAGGCTTCATGGTAATTCTTAGGTTCAATGTTGGAAACTAAGGATACAACATAAGAGGAATAGGGAGGAGACAAACATGCAAGAGAGATGTAATTTGACAAAGGATAAGAAATACCTGTTGATGGTTGGCTTGAGGCAGTAGAAGAGTTATAGATGTAATCTTGCAGATAAGAGGGATGATGTCTCATTCGTGAAGAAGATCTTTGTGGAGGGTTAGGGTTAGTTTGTTGAGTAACGATGTCACCCTCAGATTGTAGTGTGGGGTTAGGATCAGGTTGTTGAGGCACATCATTATTTGTGGAGTGGTGGTGGAAAGGTTAGGTAGATGGTTATTTGTGTTAGGGATTGTACTTTGTGTGGAAGGAAAATATGACCAAGAGGTGGACAAATTGTGGTTACTTGGTTTTTAAGGCAAGATATGCTCATGAAATATAAAATTTTGAGACACGAATATTTTTGAGGTGTGGAGGTCCAACAACACACAACCTTTCATGCCATATTTATATCCAATGAAAACAGACTTTCTTGCATGAGGATCAAGTTTGGTGCAATGGACCTGGAGTGTGGAAGCATAACATAAAGAACCAAACACTTTAAACCAATGTAGGGAAGGGATGGTGTCATGTAATAGTTGATAAGGTGACTTTTCATGAAGAACAGATGTGGGAACTCGATTAATGACAAATGTGGCAAATTGAATTGCATAGGACCAATATGTTTTGGGTAGTTTGGACTGCTAAAGGAGGGCTCTTCCTACATTCAAGAGATGATAGTGTTTTCTTTCCACACGGCCATTTTGCTATGGATTTTCAACACAGGATTTATGGTGCATGATACCCTTGGAAGAGTAAAATTTGTGGAGTAAAAACTCATGACCATTATTTGTACGTACAATTTAGGGAGTGATGTGATATTGTGTAGAAATCATGTTTATGAAGTTCTTGACATGAGCAGAAACTTCAGCTTTGGTTTTAAGTAACATAATCCACACAAATCTAGTGTGATCATCAAGAATAGACAGAAAATATCTATGGTTGGGAATAGATGGGATAGATAAAGGGCCCTATATGTCAAAATGTAAAAGTTCAAACTTAGTGGAAGCAATAGAAGAAATTAAATGATAGGGTAATTTTCTTTGTTTAGCTAAATGACAAATGTCATAAATAGCATGATTATCAAAAGAAATTGAATAGTACAATTTTGAAACTTGGGCAATTCGCTTTGAAGAAACACGACCTTGCCTAAAATGTCGTAAAGCAGACTTAGGGATGACAATATTCTAATTATTGGGCATAAGGAAAGATTCTGTAGAATTGGAGGTGGTATTTTGAGGGAGTTTAAGGTGGTGATTTGAGGGAGAAACTTCAGAATGAGTGTACTTTATCTGCAAAATGTACAATCCATTCTCTTTTCTACCCAAACCAATCGTCCTCAGAGAATTTGTTTCCTGCAAAATACATCGATCAGCAGAAATGTTTGCAGTACACTGCAGGTTATGGCATAGTTTTGAGATTGAAATTAAGCTCAAATTAAAATCTGGTGCTTATAAGACATGATTAAGATAAAGCGTGGGCATAAAACTGATATTACAAGCAAAGTTAACAATTATGCAATTGCTATTAGGTAGAATGATTTTGACAGGAAGAATTTTATAACAAGAACTAAATAAACTCAAGGATGAACGAACATTATCATTAGCACCTGAGTCAAGGATCCACGAATGTGAAGAACTAATTGAGTTATAGGTTGTATTACATATGATACCTAAAATTTGATCAGGTTCAGTGTGACTTGTAGAAACTTGGTTGGATGTAGAGCTACCAGCAGGTGCAATAGCATTGGAGTTTTGCAGCAAACTGATTAACTGGTTGTATTGTGCCTGTGTGATTGGCAACTGATTGTTGGTGGTAGCATTATTTGGAGTGGTGTCATTATATGAAGCATCAACTTGGCTAGCATTTACAGAGGCTTTTTTTTGTTGAAATTTGGATGCCCATGCTTTTGGTAGCAAAAATCTACCGCGTGACCAGTTGTATTGCAAAAGGTGAAAACACGGGGAGAATTCTTTGTGTTGGAGAATCCACCTTTGTATTTTCCATCGGATTTGTGTGAAGCATTAACAAAAATTGAGGAATCATCAATAGGTGCAGAATTGTTGTGACGATTCTCTTCTTGTACAGCAAGAGAGTAGATATGATTCATGGATGGTAAAGGAACCATGACAAGAACCTGAGTTCTAACAGAAGAGAAACTATCATTCAAGCTTGTTCCTAAGAGCGCATGTGCAAACAGGTAATGGTCTATGAGATTTGAGCTCTTCCCATAGGCTTTTGATCTCAAGGAAATACTCCATAACAGTTCGTGAATTTTGCTTCAGATTGTTAATGGTGGATCTTAGAGTGAGGATGCGAATACGATCAGCTTTTGAGAATCTTTCATGCAGATCTTTCCAAGCATCAACATCAAACTCATGAAAGAGAATGGTAGAAGCTATTTGGTCACTAACCGAATCCAAGAGAGAATGAGGTGGTTATAATGTTGCCATTGAGTGAAATTCAGGTGAGACGCATCAAGAACTTCAGTAGAACCATCAATGAAGGCAAGTTTGTTCTTGGCACCAAGAGCACATTGCATAGATCGATTCCATGTGAGATAGTTGGAGTCATCGAGTTTAGGAGTAACAGTAACCGAATTTGGACCTTCACCAGGGTGAATGTAATAGATGGAATCAAGATCAAGTTGTACATTTGGAGCAAGGTGTGACACCCCAAATAATTCAATTATTAAATAATTGGAATTTTAATTATTAATTTAATTAAAAATTTAATTATTGGCATTTTTGAATTAATGGATTTAATTAATTAATTAAATAAAGGAAGTGTTAGGGGTGTGAAGTTGAATTGGAGGGTGTGTAGAGTAAAAGACTCTAATTAATCTAATTTATTTATTTCTATTATTTGGAAAATAAAAAGGAATAAATAAAGGAATAGATGAAATAAGAGAAGGATTTGAGAAATTAGGATTTCACTCTAAGTACTTTGGAGAAGAGAAGAGAAAGAGGAGAAAAAGCCAAATCGTCAGAATTCGAAGAATCATCGCGAGGTAAGGGGTGATTTGATCTGATTATTACGCCTTATAGGTTTTGATGATCAATTGAATAATTCAATCCGTTAGGAATCTCGAATTAAGATTTTAGGTTGTGCCCTATCGTTATGATCTGACGTAATAATTCAATTGGAATTGATAAGAACGAGTAATTTATGTACAATGATTGTAGGCTAAATAGAAAACATGAATCTGTGGTTAATTGGATGTGAAAATGTATGAATTAACTCTGTTTTGTGATAATATGAAGTTTGGTAATGAATGGAATCAATGGGCATTGGGAAACAGTGAGAAGAACCGGTTTTTGGTGAAAATCACGTGTTATGCATCGACCCATAGGGTTATGAATCGATGCAAGCAGTCAAAATTTGGAAAAACAGAAACTGGAATAAGCTATGCATCGACACATAAGGAAAATTTTAAAGCTATGCATCGACACATACGTGTTATGCATCGAGACATACTGAACAAATTTTAAAAAATGCAGAATTTTAAATGGTATGCATCGATGCATACGATCTATGAGTCGACGCAGGCAAGTTATGTATTGACACATGAGGCTTTGTGTCGATACATACTGTATAGGAACAAAAGGTGATTTTCTGAAAATGGTTTTGGTCATATCTTTTCGACCGTAACTCCGATTTAGGCATAGTTGGTATCGTTGGAAAGCTTAGAGCAGTACTATCTAATAAAAAATTTCAAAACCATAATTGAGATCTTGAAGAATTAATATGGCTTCGTAATAATAATTCGTTGTGAATTAAATGAATCATTTGTTGCGTATATGTGTTGTAATTAACGTTATATGTTCATGATTCTTTGCTATAATGTGTTGTTGTTATTGGTTATAATTGGAATAATGATGTGTGATCATATTCCGTGTTTGAATTGTTGCATGCTTCTGATGTGCATGCATAAGCATTCTGGTGATGGTTCATTCCCATTGTGTGGAATTGAGCTTGCAGGGCCAATAACCGTATCCAATGGATAGTGGCGGTGAGGCTAGATTCTTGACCCAGTGGTGTATGGGCGAATCGTTGATTATTATTGACGCTGTTTTCCGAGGTGTAAGCGGAACAGGGTGTGGACTTGGTTCACGTTTGGTACCACATGCATTGAGTCATCATTGCATATGTAATTATAACATGTTAGGATGGTTTCCATTGTTTATTGCATTATATGCATAATGATCGTGTGAATTGTATTTGGGAATTGTATTCTGATGATGCTAAAGCGGGTGGAATAATGCATTGATTGTTTTATTGTTTTAAAGAAACGTATAATGCATTTTAATCTTGATGAAATCTCACCCTTATTTTGATGATTTCGGATCGGATGATTAGCGCTCGGGAATTGGTGAGGATGGCTTATAGAGCTGTGCTATTTAGATAGTCCGATGTCGATGTCATGCTCTACGGTAGTTGTAACTTGAGAACGATCGTTTTGAATTTTATGGATTTAAACTTGTTTCTTTTGAGTTATGTTGGGAATAACTATTGATTGAATTATTCGGATTTTTGTTATCTTTCCATTGTAAAACATAATCATTGGTTTGAATTACACTTAATAATGTTCTTCAGTAAAACCATGATCACTGGTTTGTTATTTTTGAATTTTTAAATTGTGACGCCTTTTCGTTATGCTAAAACTCTGATTAATTATATAATTCACAGGGAAATTAGAAGGGGTGTTACACAAGGCATAAAGGCATGATGAATCAATGATAGAAAGGATGAATATCATAGTGATCAGACGAAGAAGATGATAGAGAAACAAGTGTGAATTGAGAAATTCACAGAGAAATGGAGAAAAAACTTCAAGGAAGAAGAAGCTGAATGAAGAAAATGAGAATGGAATCAGAATCATGATTTGTGCATTTGATTGCATCCTGATACCATATTATGAAAAGAAATGAAAATGGTGAAAAGAGGTGAATTCGCATTAAAATGTAAAGAATACAGCATAGTGCTATATATACACAAAGGTGGTGATCACCATACAAGCTGCAAGAGGGAGCATATAGTATATAAACCCTAAGGAGTAACTAACCATAACATCTCTTGGCGAAAAAACAGAAAAGGAAAGATACAATTATTTGTCAATGGAATGATTTAATACTCTCCATATCTAAAGAACAATAGCTAAGACCATAAATACTCAAGCTCATAAAACATTTTCCTCTTCCATTTACTAAACAAATCCAAATTAAATTTCTCATAGTCTTTGACCTCGAACCTTCCAAGCTTCTTAGATTTTTCAAATTCTTGAACAAATAACCCAATTAATTTTCTTCTTTAAATCTCCACCATCCCCACAAAAATATTTTTGCAATTTATTAATGTCAAGGACTACAACTTTGGGAGCTTTAAAAAAATGAAAATGGAAAATAAGCAAGTTAGTCATGATTGAATTCAGCACCACCACCCTAGCTCAAATTGACATGTGTTTCCCCTTCCACTTTGATAATTTACTTATAAACTTTTCCAAAATGATGTTGCTCCTTACAAGACACTATCTCTTCTTGCTAGAAGCAAAATCAATGATTTCATTAAGATCCAGAACTCCATCCATCATAAATCTTCCTAGAATGAATGCTTATTTTTTAATGGAAATCTAATTTCCCACCATCTAGTTTTAATCTATTGGGCATAATCTTCAAAATAATTTAGTATAAAAAGCCATTTAAACAAGTAGGCTTGTATTCATCGAGACTTTGATGATTAAAATACCTTGTCATCAATGTAATGAAAGTATTAGTAACTACTTTAGGAGTCTATTATTCCATAGAAGTCATTCCAGGCCTAAAATCTCCTCCTCGATGATATCCCAACAGTTCTTAAAAAACTCATGTCATAACCATCGAGCCCGGGAATTTTATCACCATCACTATTGCACACCATCTCTTTGATTTCTTCCAAAAAAAGGAGACTCTAAAGTTGTTGACTCATTATTAGAAATAACATTTAAATGAACTCCATCAAGCTTAGGCCTTTGGTAATCCATCTAGATGAACCTCTTATGAAATAAAGATCTTGCTTCAAACTTAATTTCCTCCACCTAATCAGTTCCCCTTCAAACATTCGTCCTTTATGTTAATGGAATGGGATAATTTGTTTGTACCATGTACTGTTGTACCACGTAAACATTATCTTCTTTTCTTCATGGGTAACTTACGAGCATGCGTTGAAGGAAGGAGAATAACATAGTTCTTTATAACTTCAAGTCTTGAATCTTTAGATCTTCCTCTTTGGAATATATAGCACTTGGTCTTCCGAACCTTTGTTGAATGTAGGATCACAAGAACTTCAAGTCTTCAGAATCTTCAAAAATCCGTCTTTAGAAGCTTTAGCACTTGGTCTTGTGAATCGTTGTCTTCAGAAACAAAAGTCTTTAGTATCTAGATTTTAGTTAGAACTTCTATCTTAAGATCTTCAGAACTTGGTTTCTAAGACGAATATCAGAGTCACTACTTCAGAGCCTTCTAAAGTTTTTCGCTACTGTTTATCAGAACTTGTGTGGTATAGAAGTAGACTTCTAATGTTTTGGCAGTTCCTTTTCATCAGAAGAAAAACCTGTTTGTTAACTCAAACAATAAAAAACATTAGAGTATCAAAGTTGTTCATACAAATATACTCTTTATTATCATCAAAACTAGGAGAAACAATTGCAGAACCAAATCTTTGTTCTAACAATCTCCCCCTTTTTGATGATGACAAAACATTATATTTTGATGACAGAATTTTGTATGTAATAAGAAGAAATTGAAAATAATAAAGATAAGGAATACTTATCCTTTATATTGAGACTCCCCCTAAATCAAAGAATTGGTTAAGATCAGATATTTTGATTAAGAACCATTTGACTAGAAACTCCCTCTGGTTCTAATAGATAAAATATTAAGATCTTAAGAGTCTTCATTCTTTGATACCAATCATTATAAGTGAGATCTTGAACTATAGCGTCACTCAGACAGATTCTAGACCCTCAAGTTAGAGAATGATTTAGAACTTGACTCTCTTAGAGTATAGTTTATATTGGTTAGAATGTAAGCTACATTTTTCAGAGAATTTGATCTTTTAGAATCAAAATTACTTTACTTTAATTACTCCCCCTTTTTGTCATAAACAAAAAGGTAAAAATGTGAAAAACATAAACACCAGAAGAGAACCAACATGAAATAAAATAAATACTTTCATTAAATTCAAAAGGAGTCAAAGTACATCAAAGCAAGAGAAACTACACTAAACTTCAAATAAATCACAACTCTCATCAAATAAAGCATTTTCCCTTGTGAACTGAGCCTCTCGAACAATTATGAGAACTTCAGCTAGTTCAAAAAGTTAAGACAGGATGCATCCATAAGAAATGAAGCATTTTCATTGAGAGTTTCTCGAATCCAATATATATTCCTTCTGATGATTGAAGATGATAGCAGATAGATTCACAGGGATGTCATTCAGTAGACAATAAAGCATACACTTATCCCTTAGAAATAGATAATCAAAATCTTCTCCTTTAGTATGGAGGTTTGAAAGTAGAAACCGAAACCAAATCTTAGCAAGAGGTATAAGATTTTATGGATTATTTGGTTCATATCCATGGGAAGTATCATGAATAGATTTAAAAACATGGACAATCATTGAATCAAAACGACCATGATCAAGAGAGGTAGACTCATAAGGATACCCAATTGCTTTAGAGATGGAGGAACGAGTAATAATGAATGGAATTCCATAGATGTTGGACTTAATGTAGGTACCATCATGACTAACAGATGCAGAAGTCGTAAATTCTTCATAATATTAGGATAGATAGGACCTCTAAGGATGGCTGAATATCCAGTCAAACCTTGAATTTCCATAAAGTGTTAATCTGACCTTCATCGGTCACATTATCAGTTCGTTTCTCGTAGATAATCTCTATAAGAGATTCATCACCGTTAAAGGTTTGGGAACTTATAGAATGAGAGAAATTATACAGGATACTTAAGAAAAAGTGAATGAGAAGGAAAATACAAAGACGATGAAGATTGATGATAGACAACAAATAATGAAAGATATAAATAGTCACAAGAGGATAAAAAGAAGATTGAATGACCATAGAAAATCTTATAGAAGACAACATCACACAAGAAGAACATGAAGGGATAGGTCACAAACACTAGCTAGGCCATAAAGTGCAAGAAAAATAAGTTTGAAACGACAAAGTAGGGAGGAGTAGTAAATAACAGTAATAATGATATAGTCAATTCTAAGAAACTTTACTTCTTATTCTATACGCTAATTCGAAGTAATGATTAAGGTATAACAAAGGTTGCACGCGTTATTCATTACATTTAATTAGGTGACACATTTTGATATGCTCAGACTTTTGGAAAATAATAGGTTTCCATTTGATCAAAGACACTTCTTACGGAAGAATATTCTGATAACTGAGATTCTTAGAATAACTAATTGTATAAATAAGAATCTAATTTCTCAGACTCTAACTAAAACAAATCTGATCTGATGAATTCTTACTCTGCACAAAAGTCCATTTTCATATGTTTCAGAATAAACATAAATCTATCTTTAACCAAGGGTTTTGTAAAGATATCAGTCCATTGATGGTCTGTCTCTATATATTTTAAGCATAAAATTTACTTCTAAACATAGTCTCTAATAAAATGATGTTTAATTTCAATGTGTTTTGCTTTAGAGTGTTAAATTGGATTTTTACTTAGATACATAATAGCAGTATTATCACAGAAAATAATGTAGTATTATCTTCTAGCTGATTCTTTATCTATAGCATCTAAGTACTGCATATTGATGCTCAAATATACTCTTCTTCTACTATTGAAAGAGCAACTATAGATTTCCTCTTACTTGACCAGGATATTAGATTATTTCCAAGGAATTGACAGATTCCATCAGTGTTTTTCCTCTCTAATCTATCTTCAGCGTAATATGCATCAAAGAAACCAGAAAGAGTGTACTTTGATGTTTTCTCATACATTAATCCAAGGTTAGTGGTTCCTTTTAGATACCTTAAAATTATCTTAACAGCGATTAAATGAGATTCTCTAGGATCAGATTGGAATCTTGCACAAAGATGAACACTAAATAAAATATCAGGTCTATAAGCAGTTAGATACATAAGAGAGCCTATCATACCATGATAAATCTTCTAACAAACATTTCCACTCACCTCTTCTTTCTCCGTAATGCATCGGAGTCTTTGCTGGTGTACAATCTACCATATTGAATTTATTTAGAAGTTCTTTGGTATACTTACTTTGATGGATGTAAGTCTCATCTGGATTTCGGTCAATTTGGATTCCGAAAAAGAATATTAGTACTCCCATCAAACTAATCTCAAACTCAGACTACTTTAACTTAGAAAATTCCTCACAAAGATAGGGATTGGCATAACCAAAAATAATATCATCAACGTATATTTGAATTATTAGTATATCATTTTTTATTTATTTACAGAAGAGTGTCGTGTCAACTTTGCCTCTAGTAAATTCATTTTCTAAAAGAAAAATACTCAATTTGTCATACCAAGCTCTAGGAGCTTGTTTCAGACCATAGAGAGATATCTTAAGTTTAAAAAATCCAATTTCTCTGAGTTTTCAAAACCAGAAGGCTATTTGACATAAACTTCTTTGGAAATATATCCATTCAAAAATGCACTCTTAACATCCATATGTTATTATTAACAGAAAAAGAAACTAATAAATGTATAGCTTCTAAACCGGTGATTGTAGAAAAGGTTTATGTATATTCTATCCCTTCTTGTTGAGTATAACCTTATGTAACCAGTCGTGCCTTGTTTCAGACAAACCCACCCTTGTTGAGCTTGTTTTTGAAAACCCATCTGGCTCCGATGACATGGACACCTGTAGGTTTTTGAACAAGATCCTAAACATCGTTGTTTAAAAATTGGTTGAGTAATTCTTCCATAGCTAGAATCCAATCTTTGTCCATAAGAGAGTCTTCAATGGATGTTATCTCGACCAGAGACATCAAACCCATAAATGTTTCTTCACAAGGTATGAAAGTTTATTTGTTTTTTTACAGGAACATCCTTGTTTCCAAGAATCAAGTCTTTAGGATGTGAAGTTGCAACTTTTTTTTCTTCTGAGAGGGAACAAAAGGAACAACAATGGCCTTAGAATATGGGCTTCTGAATCTTTTTCTTCTTATACCTTCTCCTCTAGTTCTGAAAAAGCTGATCTCCAAATCTGCAAACTTTTCAACTAGCTTTGAATTTTCAGAGTCAATCTTATCATCAAATCTAACATAATTTGATTCTTCCACAATTCGTGATTATGTGTTATATATTTTGTAGCCTTTTGAGCATTCAGAGTATCCTAACAACAGACACTTCTGTGCTTTAGAATCAAACTTACCTAGATGATCTTTAGTGTTTAATATATAACAAATACAAATACAAGAATGAAAGTTAGAAATTTTTGGATTTTTGTTCTGCCATAATACATAGGGAGTATTACCCAAAATAGGTCTTAAGAAGATTCTATTCTAAATTTAAAATGATGTATTTACTGCCTCTTCGCAGATGTGTTTTCCCATGTTAGTTTCTTGGATCATGGTGCGAGCCATTCTTTGCAATGTCCTATTCTTCCTTTCTACAACCCTGTTTTTTGTGGAGTTCTAGGACATGAGAAACCATTGGAGATGCCATAAGAGTCATAAAAAATTCAAAGTCTTTGTTTTCAAACTCTCCACCATGATCGCTTCTAACTCTAACAATATTGCAATTATTTTCATTTTGCACTTGGGAGCAGAAAGAAGCAAACACGGAATGTGATTCATCCTTGTGTTTTAAGAACTTTACCCATGTCCAACGACTGTAATCATCAACTATGACTAATCCATATTTCTTTCCATTGAAAGAAGCAGTTTTCACTGGTCCACACAAGTTAATGTCTAGAAGCTCTAATAGACAATATGTAGAAACAATATTTTTAGCTTTAAAAGAGGTTTTAGGAAATTTTCCTTTCTCACGCTCCTCACAAAGAGAATATAAAGAGAATATCAGATTGGGTAAACCTCTGTTTAGTCATAGCTTATTCAGCTGAGATATTGTTCTCAAGCTAACATGACCCAGACATCTATGCGAGACCAACTGATCTTCATTGACATATAGAAGACACTTTACGTTCTAATTTTTCAAATAAGATAATCTAATTTTGTAAATATTTTTGTCCTCTTTCCATTGAACTTGGTGACCCATCTTTCGACTAACAACTTTACAAGGCGTATGATTAAAAATGACATCATAATCCTTGTCACTAAGTTGGCTAATTGAAAAAAAGTTATGCATAATACCCTCAACTAATAGAACATTATTAATGGTAGGAAGTTAACCAATACCAACAGTTCCAGAGCCAATGATATTACCGTTCTGGTTTCCTCCGAAACCACATATGAGACTTAAGTTCCAAATCTTGGAACATATACCTGTCGCTAGCATCCACTGTCCAGATACCATGACTAGTGTTTCAAAGGTGCCATCAAGGATATCTGCAACGTAAATGATCTGATCCATAGGTACACACACTTTAGGTAATTTCTAGTTAGTCTTTCTAGAGGTTCTTACACCTTGGGATTTATGTGCAACAGTATAATCATGTGGAATTTGTGCATGATATTTAGGTTTAGAAGTTTCCTTCTGTGCCTATGATTATGGTGCAATAGAATTAGAACCTTCTTATTACGGACAATTTAATTTAGTTCAACAAGCACGAAATGTTCAAATAGAGGTTTTGGTTTCACACTCAGAGTCCCATCAATTGGTTTTGATGGTCTAGAGTATCCTAAACCTCTACTTGCATTTCTGCTAACTCCAAGATCATTGAAGTCATTTTTCCTCTATCTATGCTTTTAGACACGAAGTGTTGAAAAGCTATATCATATTTGATTACTTCATCAGTAGAAGATATGTTAGAAATTATCTATTCTTCTAACTTAAAAACTTTACTTTTCAGAGAAAATTTTGATTTTCTAAAGAAAATAATTTTTCATTTAAATTTGAAATATTTGTCTCGCTTTTAATAGAAGTCTCAAAAGTAGCCACAAAAGTCTTTTCAGAGTTTTGTGTTTGCTTAGAAGATGCTAATACCTTTTCATAAGTTATGATAAACCTAATTCAAGTTCATAACGACATAAGAAATAAAGTACCTCTCACGATGTCAACGGAATCGACTATTCATCAAGAAGCAATTCATTTTCTTATAAATATTAAGTCAATCTTTGGTCTTTGCCAAGAGTACTACATTGGCATGTGTAATACGGTGAACTGACTTTGAGAATTGTTTTGCTTTTTATCGCAAAAATGTTGCGGATAGCAAGAGTCGCCACCGACTTTTCTTTTATCCAATTAAGGGAAGGTGAAAAGAACAGGAAAAGACCTTCGTTAGATTCTGAGTAAGGGAGAAGGTTATGAAAAGGGAAGGTATTAGCACCCCTTTCCATCCGTAGTTATCTACGGGCTCTTAGTTGCTTCTAGCTCACTTTAAAAATTGCTTTATGTGTGTTTGACAAAAATGTTTTGAAAAGACATTTTGCTTTGACTTTGTAATGATTCATATAGGAATGTATACAAAGTGTTCGGAAATGTTTCGTTTTGAAAAGAGTTTGAACTTCGACAAAAGTGTGTGGTGTGAAAAGTATTTTGTTTGAGCAAGCAACTAAAAGTCTTATTACCTACTCAGAATGGTCGTTTCCGTGTTGTTTTACGTTCCTTTAGAATAGTGCTATCCGTACCATTAGTTGGTAGGTAACCCTATTCGTTGGATGTAGAAGGGACATTCGAAGGGACATCGGATGGTCATAGAAGGCAACTTGTAGGAGTATCCTAGCACATTCGAAGGGACGATCATCACTTTTCGTAGGCAACAATCGAGGGACGAGATCATGTATTTATAGGCGACATCGTGGGTCTATGATCTTTGTATGAAAGGCACTATGATGATATGTTTGTAGGCAACGGTGCTAGGATACCTCTACGTTCGAGGGACTTGACCATTTATTTCGAAAGGCAACGAGAGAGAATTACCCTAAGGGGTACATGTGTGAAGAGAGTGTGTCAAATTCAGATATTTTTATCTTGTAAATTAGAAGTGATCTATGTTCAATTTTATCTTGCCATACACGCCTAATTACTAGCAGTTTATAGGGTGCAGAAAATAAATTGCGGAAAGATAAAGTCCTACGCTATTACATGGCTTTGGGGAAGTTACATAATAGGAGTGCGGAAAGTTAAAAAATCCTAATTAAACTATTACATCCCATAGGCAGTTACATAATATTGAAAAGAAAAGCAAGAAAAATCGTCCGAAACATTACAACCTGTAAACAGATACATAATCGGAAAATACGAGAAAATTGCATAAGAGGAAAAATATTAGTAAAAACATGATTTTTGAATGAGGAAAAAAACGTTTTAGGTTAGTAATGACAATAAGATGATAAGATAATTTTTTGGTAATTTTCTGAATCGAATTCGATAATTAAAAGCAATTAAAAGTCAATTTAATGGTTAATTAGCAATTAATTAAAATATGCATGCAAAAATATTATTTTTAATGTCAAAAATTAAATAAACATTTTTCTGATTAAAATGCAAAAGGAAAATATTTTTGGTGTTTTTTAAATGCATAAAAAAAATGTTTAAAGATTAATTAAATTGGATGAAAATATTAAGAAAAATAAGAAAATAGAAAAAAGTTAGTTTTCAAGGAAGTAAAAAGAAAGTGACCACGCTAGGAATCGAACTCGTGCCCACTGGGAAAATCACACACCTGCTTGCCATCTGAGCCAAGTGTACTTGGTGTTTATCATCTGGAAACAATTGTTTATAAGGGTAACCGTGTCATGATTTTGGAATTCAAAGCACAGTCAACAAGTGGGCCCGGATTGTAATGGAAGAACGAATCAGATCGCTCCATCGCGCCACGCCAGCTACGCCGGAGTCAGCCAAGTCAACGACGTTGGAGCCCTAGCTCCGGTCATCTTCTCTGATCAATCAAATTCTCAAACCTGCAAAACACGCAAAATAAAAAGCAAAGGGATACCTGTTCGCGTTAAAAAGTGACGCGCTAGGGAATCGAATCTGAATTCGGATTCTCTGGCTCGAAACGATTTACTCTTTTGATTTGTTTTTAAAGATGCCGCGAGCATCAAGCTTTATTATTTTCAACACAAGAAATTATGATTATGAAAAAGGGGAAAAGCTGTTAATACCCTCAATTGAAATGATATGCATTACGACTAGCGCAAACTAGATGTAACGCATTGGGGAGATTCCGGGTAAGGGGGTTTGTTATATAAAGGGAATAGATGGAGCATCCTAAATATATATAGTTATCTATAGCTTTATATATGAATATGTTTGATATGTTTGTGTGTTTTAAATTGTTATTTCTATGATTGGGAAAGTTTCTCCTTTGGATTTTAAGAAGGATAGATTATGTGGGATCCTAGGTTTTGTTATTATTGTGCTCGCAAAGATCTTTGGATCTTCTGCATACATATCCCTTAGTGGGAATCAGAGCATTTGTAGCTCGGATCTAAGGGTTCTATGGTTGGTTTAGTGCGAGAAAGAAATTTGCTCGCCAAGGATGAGACCTTGTGCCTCGTATTCTCAAAAGGATGTTGAGAAGGTCGAGCAATCGTAGTTCCACTTATGCTAGTGGAAACAGCGGGATGTTAGTAAGAGACACGGACAAATGTCATCTTAATGAAAATGTATCTAATCTATTTCATCACATACATTTTGAAGGTTTGGTTGATTAAAATCTTTCGTCGTAAGTTATAGGTGTTTTGCTTGAGTGTACAAGCGTTACCACTTACGAGTTTTTAGAAAGATGTATGAAAAATGATTGAACCTTTTAATTGTAAGCATTGGGTGTTTTGCTCGAGTGTACAAGCGTTACCACTTACGATTAAGAGATGTTTTTGTTTGAAAAGTTTTTGATTGTATGTGATGTGATAGATGAGATACTTCTTCCATAGAGATGATAAATGTCTAAATCTCAAGGAGAAATTGATTGGATTAAAGGGATGCTTTTAAGAAGCCCGTGGGTCCTTGTATTATAAGCCAAGAGGAGGCATTCGAGGTCATCGAGGGTCATCGAGGGTCCTTGTATGAAGCTCAAGAGGAAGCTATAGGGTATGGTGGCTTTAGCTTTAAAGGGATTTCAGAAACCATCCTTTTGGAATTAAGAGCAACTTCAGAAATTATACTCTCGGGGTTCTATCTAACGTGGATGATTCTTTGTATTGGAAGCCCAATAGGAGGCTGTTAAGAGATTTCTGGTCTCTTTCTTTGTACGATGCCCAAGAAGGCTAAACTCGATGAGAATTCTTTTGAGCGAAGCCCGAAGGTGACTCGGGAGTGTTGCCTTATATGAAGCCTAAGCGGAGGCTAAACTCGGATGAATGAGTTTTCTTATATGAAGCCTAAGAGGAGGCTGAACTCGGATGAAATGAGTTACCTTGTACAAAGCCCAAGAGGAGGCTAAGCTGTGGGAACCTATTGGTTAGACTAGTTGTTATGTTATAACTAGGCAGTTGTATAAACAAGTGTGTGTGTGATATGTATTCACATGAATTTATGAAGGAAATATAAACAGATGCGTGATGTTTATTTACAAGAGTTTATGAAGGAAATATAAACAAGTGTTTGTGAAAGCGGACGTTTGAAGCAGCGTAACTTGATTATTTACAAGTTTGAATGTGTACAAGGAAGTAAAGATGTACGAGCAGTATTTACTACAAGGAGGATGTGGATGTACATAGGAGAGTTGTTATGTACAAAGAAATAATTATGTACATAAAAGAATTGGGACTTACAGTAAGGAGGCCCATTGGTTTAAGCATTTCACGGAATAATGCTCCTTTTAATACCAATGGTATTTAGTGTATATACAAGCGAAATGAAAACAAACGATCGAAGTTTGTCTGTATTTGAGTATTTACAAAGATGTTCGTATTATGTACGAGTAAAAAAGATGTGTACATAAAAGAATTTGATATGTACAAGGAAATATTTATGTACATAAAAGAATTTTGGGACTTACACCGTAAGGGAGCCCCATGATCGGTTAAGAAATTCAAGAGAAAACGAATTCGGTTTTATCGTTCAAATCGGATCAATCATGGAAAAAGATGTAAGTTTTGATGAAAAGTTTTGAAAAATGGTTTTGAAAGTGTTTTTGAAAAGTAAAATTCATTTATAAGAAGTTTTGAAAAGAATCGGGCTTCGAAAGTTTGAAAAAATCACCTTTAAAGGTGCTTTGAAAAGTACTCAAAATCTTGTTTTATTTCGATAAAAATATAATCGGATGAACGTTTTTCTGAAATTTTTTTGTACTATCATAAAATAGATACATTAGTTGACAAGTGTACAAAAAATCACCTCAAAATGAGGAGTTTTGATTGGGTTTTGAAAAAGTCAAAGTTTGTAAAAAAATATGAATGAAAAATTAAAAGTTTGTAAAAGGGTCCCAAGGCTACTCGAACCGGGACCATTAGGCAAGGCATGGCATGAGAGTCTTAAGAGTGGTGGCAACTGCTTGGGCGGCAATACATCTGTGTATTGTGATTAAACCAACTAAATATATTTTAAACTGGACATTTGAATTCAAAAAACGCGCGCAAGCTTGTTCTTCATCTCCAATCCTTCAATCAATCCTAGAATCTTCGTTTCTTGATGAAATCAAAAGATGTAAACATGAAACTTGATCGTTTCAAGCCCAGGAACATGGTGGTGTTCTTTAATTTCATTTATTTTAAGCCTAACATGATTGAATTTCTGAAGAACACGAAGAACCCTAAAACTGAAAAATCTAATTGAAATCGTGTATGGTGAATGATTTTGTCAATTGATAGAGGGTTATTGATCGTGGATAGTGCAGAAACAAAATGGCCAAGAGTTTTTTTGACTGGAATCAAGAAATTATGGAGTTCGAAGTTGAGCTTCTTACCTGTTCAATCTGAGATCGAAAATGGTGAATGAGTGTTTCCAGTTGTGATTTTGTGATCCCTATAGCACCAACGGCTCTTGTGGAAGGTGTGAGGATGGTGCCTTGCTCGGAATAGCTTGGAATGTTCTTACCAAGTCGACCTGCATACAGCTCAAAGTGAAACTGGAAATCGAAGTTAGAGGTGTTACAGGCTGATGTTAATGGTCTGCATCATCTCTATGATGTATGTTGATGATGTTTGGATGATCAAAACTTAAGTTGCTCGAGCCAAAGTCCAAATTCGATAGTTATGGCAGTTTGGACAAGTTTATGGACATGGAGTATAAAATCTGATTTTCAGCTTTGTTTGTATTGATTTTATGTTTTAAACAAGTTTCATATTGATATTAAAACATGTTAGACACCAAATTACTCAAAGTTTTTCACTAGTTTTCAAAATTGCATGATTTCTCAAATAACACTATGTTTCTTGAATTTTAAGAAGGAAGAGAGAAAGCATGTTCTTGCATGGCTTTGGTGTGGTTTGAAATTGCAAAGAAGACCTCTATTTATAGGCTACAAATTCTGAAAGATAAGTGAGAAAGTTTGGCTTTGGTATTTTCAACTTGCCTTAGAGGGCAAGGAAGTCTTTTTTGCATTAAATGCAAAAGGAAGCTTCCTTTTAACCATGGTTAAATCTTAACTTGATCCTATCTCATTATAATTACTTCCCTCTGATTTTTATCAGTCCTATCTCACTTTGCAAGGTGGCATGCTTCTAGAAAGAGAGAAAAACTCAAAATGACCTATAATTTTGGAAGTTTGTATTTGAAAATCAAGAATTTTGGATCTCTAAGTTTCAAAATCAAAAGTATGGCTAGGCTCCATGGATTTGAGATTTCTTGGACATTTTGGAAAGCTTGTTTCAAGGCCTACAACTTTCATGTTTTGAGTTTTTTCCAATTCAAAGTGGAACTATGTGAAAAAATGCCATGAAGTTTGGAAAAAGTAAGAAATTTTAACACTTGAAAAATTTTCTAAGTGTTGAAAATTTTGACTTTTTGTTGACTTTTCCAAATTTCTTGATTTTTTTATGATCATGATGGATCATTTGAAGTATTTTGATGATTGAAAAAGTTTTGTTTTGAAAACGTTTGACTTTTCAGTGCAGATGAAATTTCATCAGATGTTTCAAAAATTGACTGATGAAGTCTGTGAACTTCTGTGATGTTTTGAATCCAGAAATTAGGTAAACATGTTGTATCTAAGATATGAAGATCAATCTCTAATCAAAAAAGTCATTCATTGATCAGAAAATCAGAGATTACTCATCCTCGACAAAAACCCTAATTGGTCGATCCTCAATAGATCATGAGGAAAAATTTGATATCTGAAGATCAGAGGTTGATGATTTGATCAAGGTAGATCAAATGAAGTGAGTAAGACTCAAACCCTAATTGCTTGCCTCTTGAATCAGATGAAAATTTTGTGAAACCCTAATTTTGACTTGTAGAAGTCACACCCGATTAATTCTGTTCTGAACTGTTAGTGATGCAATGATGCAAATGTAAGGTGGTATATTAGGTCAAAAATTGGGGTATGACAATACCCTACCCCCCTAAATCGACCATTGCGAGTTCAATGGTGGTGTTTGTTTTGACTGAAACGGCCTGTATCAACCGGTTCGAAGCTAGCAGTTTGAAAAACCCTAACTATGGCAAATCGAGTTTTGGACGTTCAAGCTTAAGAACGATGGCCCAGATCCTGTCTATGATGTCTCATGATCACATTAGAATGGTTAATTTCGATTAAAACACACAGATAATAAAAATTCGAATTCAAGAAAAATATGATTATGTAGGTTCATATATGGCTCGATTCATGCAGTTTTAACCATGGATAATGATGTGTACTTACTCCAAATTACCTTAGGAACACAATGGAAGGCTTGGTTTTGATTGAAACTTGCTGGAATATGGAATACGATTTTGCCAACTTTTGAGAAAAATTTGAGAAAATAGGGTTGCTTCAAGGGGCTAGGGTTTCGTCCTTGGTCCTTGTGAATGTGATAGGTATTTATAGAGTGAAAGATTGGAGCAAAAAGAATGCGAAAAGATACACTCTTCAATGCAAAAATATTTTCTCTTTAAATTCAAATCAAATCTTTTTAAAATTTGATTTTTCTTTCCTTGCATGAGCTAGCACGAATTTGGCAAGTTGTATGGGCTTCCTTGGTCCTCAAGCTAGATAAAAAACCAACCCAACTTAAATTGTACCTTGTTTTCATATTTTATTTAACTTAATTTTGATTTAAATGCTTTTAAATTCAAAAATAAATTAAAAAAATAGAATGTGGTCGTGGCAAGGAATCAAGTGGTCACAAATAATATTATGATCAAGTTTGGATCATAAAATTATAGGCCCATTTGGAGAAAATTGGATTTTGCCAGATATCTCTCTTTGTGCAATTCTTCAAAAATGCCCAACTTGTGCAAGGTGTATTTTGCTCAATTTTCATCATTTTTTAGTGTTCTTGGACTTTTTTAGAAAGCTCTAGATGTCCTCTAAACAACCTCTTTGGTTTCATCTCAATTGGAGTTTCCATGCTCAATATCACTTCAATACAAAAAGTTGACTTTTTGTTGACTTTGAAAAGGACCTGTAATGTTTTGATCCATATCTTCAAAATGAAGCATTTTCTGACCATGATTGGGAGACATGAAGTTGTATAGAATTGAATTCTCTTCAAAATGAGAGGTGGTGGAAAAATTTCTGATAAAGTATGAGGAAGTTATGCTCAGTCAAAGTTCAGTTGACTTTTCTCTAGAAAACCCTAATTTGGAAAGTTTGACTTTTGATCAAATCTTGAGTTTTCTTGATCAAATGATGAATATTACTTCAAAATATGGATGTTGACCAAAATTCATGATGTTTGACTGTATGTTGACCTTAGTTGACTTTTTGTCCAATACAACTAATTTTCAACGATCTGAGCAATTGTCTAAGGAAACCTGACTTGTAAGGCTTGAAACTTGACATGGAGATTCTTTGAAGCATATGAAGAGGCATGATGACACTTGGAGATGTTGGAAATCCTTTTTGATTTGAGAATTGCCAAACCCTAGTTTGGGTTGATTGCCTAGGAGAGGGTTTGTCTGATCAACCCTTGAGGAATCCTTGAGTATGGATGTATGAAATGTCTTGAGGAACAAGAGGGCAAGTTTTGGGGCATGACAGCTGCCCCTGTTCAATCTTATTGTACTGGAAGGGTTAGATTGGCATGCGTTCCTTTCGTGACCTGGAGGTAGAAGATGATTGAACACTCGAGTACACTTGAAAATTTGCACTCGCTGTTGATTGATGATGCGGGAATGGGCTTATATATGCCATTTGGAGAAGCTGGAGACTTCGCTGGGGAATGAGTCGTACGTTAGACTCAAGAACGTCGCCTGAATAGGAGAATCGTCGGAGATGGGTTTAAGATGCCACCTGGAGAGACTGATGCTGAGGAATGAGCCGTACGCTAGGCTCTGTAGATATTCCTGGAGGTAGAGGAGAATACGGGAATGGGCTTAAGATGCCATCCGGAAATAGTCTTACGTTAGACTTCGCGCTCGTCTTTGAATGAAGTTATTGGTTTGTATTGGTTTTTAACCAAATATGCGACGATACGAAAGTGGAGAGATGTCGACAAATAGTCAGAGATGGGCTTAAGATGCCATCCAAGGCAACTGAGTCGTACGCCAGACTCTATAGTTGTTGTTGATAATAAGAGAGAGGAAGAATAAATCTTCGTCTTGATTACTACGAGGGATAGTAGTCGAAAGTGGATAGCTTCCTGTTGTGCTTGGTGTTGATCAATGCACATTGTCGGGAAGACAACACAGGTGATCGTTTGGATAGGGTTTCCGTCGCCGGGTATTAATCACGGATCTGTTGTCGGAGGACAACTAGGGCGGTCGCTCAGATAGGGTTTCCCGTCTGGCTTCGGGCATTAATCCTGGACTGTTGTTTCAGAAGTGATTTTCACCTGTTTGGGAAAAACAAGAGAAACTTTGATAAAATATCGTTAGTCTTATGCAGATCATGATGCATGATGTAATGTGTATGAATGATATATGCACAAATTATGACTTTTATAAATAATGCATGAATGATAGATGTTGTGGTATTTCAAAACATATCCATCTTGAAGGAGACGTGGGTGCTCCGCTTGGGGATTTCTGGTTTCTGTTTGGGGATGAAACAGATGAAAACCCTGCTTTCGAAAGAGAAGAAAGATATCCTTGATTCCTCCGATGCACTATCTGACCAAGTTTCGATCCTGGATACTTATACTGCTGAGGATGGTAGAGACCAAGAGGTACACCACTGAGGATCTCGTGTGTAGACCCTGCTGGGGAAAATTTAGGAGGCGCTCTACTGGGGATCTTGCGCGTAGATCTTACTGGAGAGTATTTGATTATTGCTGGGAGACCGGGTTAGAAGGATCTGGAACCCGTCGAAATCTCTTGCTGGGAATAAAAGATGTAGGTTTCCTCCGATGCACTTATCTGACCAAGTTTCGAGTCTGGATATTGCTGCTGTCGGGGGAATGATGATTGTTCAGAGATATTCTGCTGTGGATAGATATCTCTGCTGGAGATGAACCGTTACTGCTCGGGGACTGACGTAACTGGGTTCCGCTGGTTGGGATCACTGCTCGGGGACTAAAGTGATGAAGCTTGGAATGTCTGGACTTTTGGAGGAAAACGTGTACTCCACTGGGGAAGGTTTGTGGTGAGCGACACTTCTGTGGGGATTATACTCTGCAGGGGGACGTATTGGTGACTTTCGCCGTTATCTCAATTCCTAGAGCCTGTAGTAATTATCCTTGTTCGTTCACTTTTCGCATGTTTGTAAATAGATTTTTATTGTCAGATGCATATAATCATTCAAAGCAAATATTGGACTTTATGCAAAAAGCAAATAGAAAAAATTGTAAAGAGAAAGAACTTGTATTAATTTGAAAGGTGGCGTATGGCCAACAATCTCGTTAAGTTTCAACTATGCTAGTACTCATATATTTCGACTATCACATCTCCTTGCTGTCAGTAGAAAGTGAGTGAATTGATTTTCACCATTTGAATCTTGAATCTTGATAGTAGTAGTCGATAGAGTAGGTGATCGGGCGAGACATAGTCGTACGCTTAAATCCCTAACTTTTGCCTAGACCGCCCTTTCGGGTTTTCAGTCTACCGGGATACCCGTTTTTGCCCAACCCGCCTTTGCAGGTTTTCAACTTGTCGGGTGTATATGTTTTGTATATGTCCTTAACTTTTGCCCGAACCCTTTTGGTTCTCCAAGATGCCCTTATTTTTGCCTAGGTCAGTCGACCTAGCGGGTCTCTTTTATGTGTAGTATCTTTTGACTATGTCTGCGTTCACGGGGTGTGGGATGTCTTCACCATCCATGGTGCTAAGTATCATAGCTCCGCAGGAAAATACTGTCTTGACTACAAATGGTACCTCATAGGTGGGAGTCCATTTTCCCCTGGGATCACCTTGTGGAAGAATGATGTGCTTGACTACTAGGTCACCAACTTGGTAGACTCAGTGCTTGACTTTCTTGTTAAATGCTCTGATCATTCGTTTCTGATAGATCTGTCCATGGCAGATGGATGCGAGTCATTTCTCATCGATCAAGTTGATCTGATCAAAGCGAGTATGGATCCAATCATCTTCACCTAACTCTGCGTCCTGGAGGACTCTGGTTGAGGGTATCTGAACCTCGATAGGTAGGACCGCTTCCATACCGTATACGAGAAAGAAAGGGGTTGCCCCGGTGGATGTTCGTACTGTAGTGCGATAACCATGAAGAGCAAATGGCAATATCTCATGCCAATCCTTGTAAGTCACGGTCATCTTCTGTATAATCTTCTTGATATTCTTGTTGGCGGCTTCCACTGCGCCATTCACCTTGGCCGATATGGAGAAGAGTTGTGATGCTTGATCTTAAACTGCGTGCAGAGTTCGGTGATCATTTTGTTGTTGAGATTAGAGCCGTTATCTGTGATAATCCTTTCAGGAGTTCCATACCTACACATGAGATTATGCTTGATGAATCGAGCCACAACATTCTTATAGAGATCTTGACGAGGTGCCTCTACCCACTTGGTGAAATAGTCAATTGCCACAAGGATGAAGCGATGTCCGTTGGAAGCGGTGGGCTTGATTTCCCCAGTAATGTCAATGCCCCACATTGCGAAAGGCCAAGGAGCGCTAAGAACATTAAACGGCATCGGAGGTACGTGCACTTTGTCTGCGTATATATGGAATTTGTGACAAGATCGAGCATAGCGGTGACAATCAGCTTCCATGGTGGACCAATAGTAACCCGTTCTCAGAATCTTCTTAGCCATTGTATGTCCACTAGAGTGGGTACCAAATGCGCCTTCGTGTAACTCTTCCATGATTCGTTCCGCAGTTTTCTGGTCCACACAGCGGAGTAAGCACAAGTCGTGATTGCACTTGTATAAGATGCCATTGCTGAGGAAGAATTTGGATGCAAATCTTCTCAAGAACTTCTTATCATTCTGAGATGCCCTGCAGGTACTCACGAGTCTCAAAGCTCTTCACTTCCTAGTACCAAGGCTTCTTACGTATCAAGCTCACAACGGTATCTTTGGTTAGTCAAACTTCGATGATGATTTGGGGGGCCTCGTTGTCCCATCTGACCTTGAACATAGACGACATAGTAGCTAATGCGTCTGCCAACTGATTCTCTTCTCGTGGAATATGATCGAAAGTGATCTCTTCGAAGTAGGGAATTAAACTCAGAACATGCTCTCGATATGGAATGAGATTCGGATGCTTCGTATCCCACTCGCCTTTAATCTGACTGATCACTAAAGATGAGTCTCCATACACTTGCAAGAATTTGATTCTTAAGTCAATAGTAGCTTTAATACCCATGATGCACGCTTCGTATTCGGCCATGTTGTTGGTGCAACTGAAACATAATCTGGCGGTGAAAGGCGTATGTCCACCTGTAGGAGATGTAATGATGGCGCCAATGCCATTGCCAAGTGGTTGAGGCTCCATCAAAGACCATGGTCCATCAGGATCCTATTCGGGTCCTTAAATGCAGTCACAGTTCTTGTAATCATAATAAGTAAAACATCTTCGTTGAGCTTCGAGCGCATAGGCGATAGTGTGTCTGGTGAGCTGACTTTTAGTTTTTGTATCGCAAATGCGGATAGCAAGAGTCGCCACCGACTTTTATTTTATCCAATTAAGGGAAGGTAAAAGTACGAGAAAAAGACCTTCGTTAGATTACGAGTAAGGGAGAAGGTTATGAAAAGGAAGGTATTAGCACCCCTTTCCATCCGTAGTTATCTCACGGGCTCTTAGTTCTTTCTAGATCACTTTTGAAAAACTTGTGCTTTCTGTGTGTTTGAAAAATGTTTTGAAAAGGCATTTCGCTTTGACTTTGTAATGATTCATGTAGGAATGTATACAAAGTGTTCGGAAATGTTTCATTTTGAAAAGAGTTTGAACTTTGGAAAAAGTGTGTAGTGTGAAAAGCATTTTGATAGAGCAAGCAACTAGAAGTCTTATTACCTACTCGAATTGGTCGTTTTGTATTATTCGTTCCTTTAGAATAGCTAGCCATACCATTAGTTAGTAGGTAGCTCCATTTGTTGGATGTGAGCGGGACATTCGAAGGGACATCGAATGGTCATAGAAAGCAACTTGTAGGAGTATCCTAGCACATTCGAAGGGACTATCATCATTTTTCATAGGCGACAATCGGGTCAAGATCATGTATCAAGGCGACATTGTGGGTCTTATGATTTTTTGTATCAAAGGGACTATGATGATGCATTTTGAAGGCAGCGGTGCTAGGATACCTCTACGTTCGAGGACATGACCGTTTAATCGAAGGCAGAGAGAGAATTACCCTAAAGGGTGCATGTGTGAAGAAGTGTGTTGATTTCGGATATCGTTATCTTGAAAATTAGAGTGAGCTACGTTCAATTTTATCTTGCCATACGCCTAATTACTAGCGGTTTATAGGTGCGGAAATTAAAATGCGGAATGTAAAATGCGGAAGATAAATGTCTCACGCTATTACATGGCTTTGGGGCGGATACATAATTGAAAGTGCGGAAAATAAAAGCCTAATTTAAACTATTACATCCCATAGCAGTTACATTATTGGAAAAAGCGATAAAGGAAAATCGCCGAATCGAATAACTTTGTGAAAAGAATCGAAATCGAAATCGAGAAGAATCGAATAAGAAAAATGTTAGTAAAATGCAAATTTTTATATGGGAGAATATTACATGCTGGAAATAATATAAATATGCTAAAATAATTTTTGGGATTTTTGGAAAAGATTTAATAATTAAAATGAATTAAAAGTGATTTAAATGCAAAATTATGAATAAAAATAAATATGCATGCAAAATTAAGTTTTTAATTTTATAAATTAAATAAACATTTTATGAAAATAATGCAAAAAAAAAAATATTTTAATGATTTTTAATGCGAAATAAAATATGAAAATAAATTAAAATGGCATGCAAATATTGAAAATAAAAGAAAATAGAAAAATATTGAAAAGTTGAAAGTTTATGAAAATAAAAACAAAACCGGTCAGCGGGAATCGAACTCGGGACATGGGGAGTATGGAAGCGATGAGCATTAACCAACGGGCCATGTGACATCTAGTGTTGGAAAAGCGAAATCAATGGAATATATGTGATGGCGCGTCTGGATGAGTTTGAAAACAAGTCGTACGCATGGACCCGATTGTTGGATGGGCGAATCGAGAGAGATCGCGCCACACAAGCCTTCGCCGGATTCAATGAGTCAGCGGAGCCTAACTCGGTGTCTTCTCCATTTGCCTCGACCTTCAATCTGCAAAATAAGAGAAATAAATGGCAAAGGATACCTACCCCTAAATCGACCATGGCGAACACGATGGTGGTGTTGGTTTCGATTGAAAATGCCTGTAAGACCCGGTTCGAAGCTCAACAGTTCAAGAACCCTAAACATGGCATCATGCGTTTTTGACGTTCAAGATGGCTAACGATTGCCGAGATCATGCATATGGATCCTCATGAGTACAATAAAAGTGTTAGAATCGATTAATGCAAGCAGAATAATCAAATGCAAAAATCAAGAAATATTGAATATGTATGTATGTACAGGGCTCGATTCTGGATGGTTTGATCAATGAGGATAATGCATTCTTACTCAAACTTACTCTCGAGCACGATGGAATGATGTTTGGAGGCTGAAAGTGGTGCTTTGGAATTTCTCACAATTCTTGAAAAAATTTGCAAGTTTGGGTGGTTTTAAGGGTTAGGGTTTAGTCCTTGGCTTGTATGCAATGCTAGGTATTTATAGAAGCAATTGGGATGGCAAAAGCAAGAAAAAAAGATTGAATAATCAATGTGCAAATATTTTCTCTTTAAAACAAATCAAATATTTGCAAAAATTGATTTTTCTTTCCATATGCATGAATCACGAATTTGGCAAGTCTTGGGCTTTCTTGGACATCAAGGAACATATAAAATCAATTTTAAAAATATATGATTTTCATATTTTATATAATTTAATTTTGAATTAAATGTTCTAAAATTCAAAATAAAATCAATAAAATAGAAAATTTCCATAATAACATTTATGGGTCAAAAATAATGTTAAGAACAAGTTTGGATCAAAAGATTATAGGCCCATTTGGAAAATTTTGCAATTTGACCAATATGTCCTTTTGTGCAATTGTCCAAAATTCCCAACTTGTGAATGGTGTAACTTGCTCAATTTTCCACATTTTGAGAGTTCTTGGTCTTTTGGAAGCTCTAAGATTCCTCTAAACAATGTCTTTGGTTTCATCTCAATTGGAGTTACCATGCTCAATATATCCTCAAAACAAAAGTTGACTTTGTTGACTTTGAAAAGGACAGTAATGTTTTGAGCTATACCTCTCAAATGAAGCATTTTTGGACATTCTTGTGAGACATGAAGTTGTAGAAATTGATTTTCCTTCAAAACAAGAGGTGGTGGCAAAATTTACGAGAAAGTATGAGAAAGTTATGACGGTCAAAGTTGATTGACTTTTCACTAGAAACCCTAATTTGGAAAGTTGACTTTTGAGCAAATCTTGAGTTTTCTTGATGAATCATGATCAACCCTTGATCAAATGATGAATGTAACTTCAAAATGAGGATGTTGACCAAAAATCGAAGTTTGTTGTATGTTGACCACGATTGACTTTTGTCAATACTGTTGATTTTCAACCATCGAGCAATTATCGAGGAAACTTGACTTGTAAGGCTTGGGTCTTGACATGGAGAATCCTTGAAGCATATGAGGAGGCATGAAAATCACTTGGAGATGTTAGAAGTCCATCTGGATGCGGGAAATGCCAAACCCTAGTTTGGGTTGGTTGTCTAGGAGAGTTTGTCGATCAACTCTTGAGGAATCCTTGAGTAGGGATGTATGAGATGTCTTGAGAGGATGGAGGGCAAATTTTGGGGTATGACAGCTGCCCCTGTTCAATCTTCTTGTACTGGAAGGGTTAGATTGGCATGCTTTGCCTTCGTGACACGGAGGTAGAAGATGATTGAACACTCAATACTGAAAATTTGCACTGTTGGTGACGATGCGGGAATGGGCTTCGGATGCCATTTGGAGAAGCGGAACTTATTGGGAGAATGAGTCGTATGCTAGACTCGAGATTGTTGTAGAAGAGGAGAATCGTCGGAGATGGGCTCAAGATGCCATCTGGAAAGGTCGAGGCTGGGGAATGAGCCGTACGGTAGGCTTTGTAGATGCTTCTGGAAGGAGATGGGCTTAAGATGCCATCCGGGAAAGTAAATGCGCTAGACTTCGTGTTCACTTTGAATGGAGTTATTGGTTTGTATTGATTTCTAACCAAATATGCAGCATTCTGAAAGCTGAGAAATGTTGACAAGTAGTCGGAGATGGGCTTAAGATGCCATCCGGGGCAACGGTCGTCATGAGACTACGTAGTTCTTGTTGCTAATAAGAAGAATCGAGAATAGATCTTCGTCTTGATTACTACGAGGGATAGTAGTTGGCGAAATGTGGATATTTCCTGTTGTGCATCGGTGTTGATCCACTTGCACATTATCGGAGGATAACTTGTGATCGTTCGGATAAGGTTTCCGTCTAGCGGGTATTAATCACGGATCATTGTTGGAGAACAACGATGTTGGTCATTCAGATAGTTTTCCCGTCTGGCGTCGGGTATTAATCCTGGACCTGCTTGCGTCAGAAGTGACTTTCACCTGCTTTGGAAAAAACAAGAGAAATTTTGATAGAATATTGTTAGTCTTATGCAAAGTATGATGCATGACAATGAGTATGAATGATATATGCGCGAATTATGACATTTATTAATAATGTATGCATGATGGATGCTGTGGTATTTCAAAACATATCCATCTTGAGGAAGATACGGATGTTCTGCTTGAGGATGAAGTGGGGGGAGACCCTGCTTGGGGAAGAAGAAGGATGATAACTTTGATTCCTCCGATACACTATCTGACCACGTCTTGAGTCTAGACACTGCTGTAGATGGTAGAGATCGAGGAACGTGCCGCCAAAGATCTTGTTCATAGTCCCTGCTGGGGAGAGATTTAGGAGGCACTCTTTGGGGAATCTAGTGTGTAGATCCTGCTGTGGAAAAGTGAAGGCGCTCTTTGAGGTTTTAAGTGCAACCCTTGGGAGGCGTTTGATGAATCTTGGGAGACCGGATTAGATGGATCTAGGGCCCTCTGTAATCTTTGGCTGAGGAATAACAGATGTAGGTTTCCTCCGATGTACTATCTGACCAAGTTCCAAGTCTGGATACTATTGTTGGAGAAAACGGGGAATGCTGAGAGATTAATTGCTAGAGATAGACACCTCGGCTGGGGATGAAATGTTACTGCTTGGAGACTGATGTAACACGGTTCGAGTTGAGTGGAGTTTATTGCTCGTGGACTGGCACATACTCCGCTGGGGATGGTTTGTGGTGAATGACACTTTTGTAGAGATTGGTGTCCTGCGGGGGGAAAGCTTTTGGTGACTTTCGTCGTCATCTCAATTCCTGGAGCCTGTAGTAAGTACTTTTGTATGTTCACTTTTCGCATGCTTGTGAACAAGTTTTTATTGTCGGATGCATATAATCATTCAAAGCAAACGTTGGACTTTATGCAAACAACAACAACAAACAAGAGTTGTAAAGAAGGAATCTTGCATTTATTTGAAAGGTGGCGTATGGCGAGTAATTTGTACAAGAAAGGTAAAGGCTATTGAAACAATCTCGTTAAGTTCCAACTATGCTAGTACTCATACATTTCAACTATCTCATCTCCTTCTTTGTCGATGAAAGTGATTGAATTGATTTTCGCCATTTGAACTTGAATCTTGATAGTAGTGCGAAGCGGTGATGGAAGAGACATAGTAAATGCGCTTAAATCCCTAACTTTTCCTAGACCGCCCTTTCGGGTTTCGGTCTACGGGATACCCTTTTTGCCCAAGCCGCCTTTTCGGGTTTCGACTTGCGGGTGTACATGTTTATATATATCCTTAACTTTTGCCGAACCCTTTTGGTTCGCAGGATGCTATATTTTGCCTAGGTTAAATCGACCTAGCGGGTCTCGTTATCGTAGTATTTTTGACTATATCTGCGTTCACGGGGTGTGGGAAGTCTTCACAGTCCATGGTGCTAAGTATCATAGCTCCGCCTGAATCTGTCACGACTACAAATGGTCCCTCATGGGTGGGAGTCCATTTGTCCACAGGATCACCTTGTGGAAGAATGATGCGCTTGACTACTAGATCACCGACTTGGTAAACTCGATGCTTGACCTTCTTGTTAAATGCTCGATCATTCGCACGATAAATCATCCATGGCGGATGGATGCGGTCGTTTCTCATCAATCAAGTTGATCGGTCAAGGCTGGACCCGATCATCTTCGCCTAACTCTCGTCTGGAGGACCACGGTTGAGGTATCGAACCTCGATGGGTAGGGCGCTTCCATACCGTACACAAGAGAAGGGGTTGCCCACAGATGTTCGTACTATAGTGCGATAACCATGGAAAGCAAATGGTAACATCTCATGCCAATCCTTGTAAGTCTTGTCATCTTACGTATAATCTTCTTAATGTTCTTGTTGGCGGCTTCCTGCGCCATTCATCTTAGGCCGATAAGGAAGAATTGTGATGCTTGATCTTGAGCTGCGTGCGAGTTCGGTGATCATCTTGTTGTTGAGATTAGAACCGTTATCGTGATAATCCTTTTAGGAGTGCCATACTAGCGAGATAAGATTATGCTTGATGAATCGAGCCACGACATTGGCAGATCTGACGAACGCTTCTACCCACTTGGTGAAATAGTCAATTGCCACAAGGATGAAGCGATGTCCATTGGAAGGCTGTGGGCAATTTCTCCAATCATGTCAATGCCCACATTGCAAAGGCCAAGGAGCTGTTAAAACATTGGTCTTGGAGTCGTGCACTTTGTGCTACATCGGCATTTGTGACAAGATCGAGCATAGCGGTGACAATCAGCCTCCATGGTGGACCAATAGTAACCTATTCTCAGAATCTTTTTAGCCATCGTATGTCCACTGGAGTGGGTACCAAACGCGCCTTCGTGTAATTCTTCCATGATGCGTATCGCCGTTTTCTGGTCTACACAGCGGAGTAAGCACAAGTCGTGATTGTGCTTGTACAAGATGCCGTTGCTGAGGAAGAATTTAGATGTGAACCTTCTCATGAATTTCTTATCATTGACAGATGCCCCTGCGGGATATTCCTGAGTCTCAAGATACCTTTTCACGTCGTAGTACCAAGGTTTCTCTTCTGTGTCAAGCTCATAACAATACGCTGGTTCGTCGAACTTCTCAATGATGATCAGGGGAGCCTCGTTGTCCCATCTGACCTTAATCATAGATGACATAGTAGCCAATATGTCTGCCAACTGATTCTCTTCTCGTGGAATGTGATCAAAAGTAATCTCTTCGAAGTAGGGGATCAAACTCAGAACATGCTCCCGATATGGAATGAGATTCGGATGCTTCGTATCCCATTCATATGTCGGTGATCACTAAATCGAGTCTCCATACACTTGCAAAATTTGATTCTTAAGTCAATAGCGACTTTAATACCCATGATGCTTCCGTACTCGGCCATGTTGTTGGTGCGGTGAAACACAATCTGGCGGTGAAGGCGTATGTCACTGCGGGGATGTGATGATGGCACCAATGCCATTGCCAAGTGCATTTGAGGCTCCATCAAAGACCATGGTCCATCGGGATCCTTGTTCGGGTCCTTAAATGCGGTCACGGTTCTTATGATCGGTAACTAGCAAAACATCTTCATCTCGGAAATTGAACTGCATAGGTGATAGTCATCTACGGCGATGAGCCAAATGATCGGCTACACTTCCTTTGATTGCTTTACGAGAAGTGTCTTGGATGTATTCGGTCAAGATCATTTTCCATCTTGCTATTCTCCGGAGAGCTGGTTTCTCAAAGATGTATTTTATCGGATCCATCTTAGAAATCAACAAGGTAGTGTGAGTCAACATATCTTGTCTTAGTCAACGAGCGACCCATGCCAAAGCGTTGCAAGTTTTCTCATTGTGAGTATCTTGTTTCACGGTCGATAAACTTTTGCTAAGGTAGTATATTGCATGCTCTTTTGACTAGACTCGTCATGTTGCCCCAACACACACCCATTGAGTTCTCTAACACATCAAGTACATGATAAGAGGTCTTCCTTTGGCGGCATCGGGATAGGAGGATTACATGGGTACTCCTTGATTTTGTCAAAAGCGATCGGCAATCGTCGTTCCATTCCACTACTTGATCTTTCTTTAATAACTTGAAGATTGGCTCACAAGTAGCGATTAGGTGTGCAATGAATCGCAATGTAGTTCAAGCGGCCCGAAACCTCGACTTCCTTCTCGATGCGGGGGCTGGCATCTCTTGTATGGCTTTAACCTTGGCGGGGTCAACTTCAATACCTTTACCACTGACAACAAACCCTAGGAGTTTACCTGATCTGACTCCAAAAGTGCACTTGTTGGGATTAAGTCTTAGTCTGTACTTCTTCAATCTGTCAAATAGCTTCTGCAAATGATTGAGATGCTCTTCTTCAGTCAGTGATCGAGCTATCATGTCGTCGACGTAGACCTCTATCTCGTGATGAATCATGTCATGAAACAATGTCACCATAGCACGCTGATAAGTGGCGCCTGCGTTCTTCGATCCAACGGCATAACTTTGTGAAAGTACCCCATGTAACAAAAGTAGTCTTCTCCATGTCTTGAGAGCCATTTTGATCCGATTGTAACGAGAAACCATCCATGAAGGAGAAAACTTTATCTTTGGCGGTGTTATCAACGAACATCAATATGAGGAAGTGGGAAATCGTCTTTCGGACTTGCTTTGTTCGGATCTACGTAATCCACACACATTAGTACTTTACCATCCTTCTTAGATGCAGTACCACATTTGAAACCCACTGCGGATAAAAGTATGGCTAGAAAACCGGTTGAGCGCTTCATAACTTGACTTTGATTTTCTCGGACATCTCGGGGCCTTCTGACGGACCTACATTTCTTGGGAGAAAACCTTCTTTTCGTTGGCGGTGTACCACAATATCAATGTCTAAACACGGCATGTCTTAGTATGACCAAGCAAAAACCTCAATGTAGTCTCGACATCATGCCAACCTTTCTTTGACCACATTCTCAAGACCCGTTCTATCTTGATCTCTTTTTGTCTTCGTCGGTACCCAAATTCACAACCTCGACTTGCTCTTCGTGTGGGTGTATAACTCGATCTTCTTTGTAGCAATCGACAAGTTCTCTGGCACTTCACAATCTTCCTCACTTCGTCTTGACTTGGTAGATCGGATTATCGAAGTCATATTTAGCACTAGCATAGTTGTTATTAATGAGATTCGGAGTGATTACTGCGTTGGTGTGTGTAAGAACATAGCCTTTTAAAGGGGTGATAAAAGTAAAAGAAGAAAAACACAATTGAATGCAAAAGTCCAGCAATTTATTGAATGAAAATCATGAAATGACAAATAATAACCCGCACAAAGCGAGCCATGATGCCCGGGCAAGGCACTGGGCTTTAGAGTTTATTGTTCAAAGCATAGAAAATACGAAAAGCAAAACAAAACAAGAGCAATTACTCGACTAAAGGAGATTGGTATGGCGTCTTGGTCTTCCAATTCTGAGTCCGTTGTCGGAGTTGGGAAGATCCACTTCGATGTCGGCGTCGTTGTTGTTGTCTTCTATAGCATGGATTCCACTGGGCGTGCGGAAAAGAGGTTGGCGGCGCTTTCGCGCGTATCATCTTGACCCTTGATGGTGAAGCCTAAACAGTCTTGTCAAATTTGAAAGAAAGATCGGGGGTGACCCCAAATAACACCACCTTCTTGGCTCGAGCATCTTTGGGAGGCCATTCTAGGCGGAGCTTGTGTAACCGGGGTAACATGAGGTCAGGCGACTCAGGGGACGATCTCGAAAGCTTGACGAGTCTCAAAGAATTCACCTTCCATTTCGAGATATCGAATGGTGATATTGACCATATATTCTTCTTCACGCTTTGCTAACAACCTTCCCTTTCACCGGGTACTTGAGCTTGATGCAAGGTAGAGGTGGCCTGCCCCATGTATCCAGGCGTCCAAGTAGGCAGAGTAAGCTGGACGGATGTCCATGACAAAAAAGTAGAGTCAAAAGTGCAGGAACCGACTTTTGCGAGCGAGGCTCTCAAGCTGTTAGCTTAGAACCATCAAAAGCTCATGCGATGATGTCCTTTGGGTCTCGAACCAACCTTGACATCAAGGCGATCAAAAAGATTTTGGTAGGATGTTCGAGGCGAACCCGGTATCCAACACATGAGACAATGTAGTGCCCTTGCATTCAACAGAGATGTGCAAGGCTTTGTTATGTTTTCTTCCGGCAGGAGTCAAATCAGCATCAGAGAAGCCTAGGCCATTGTTGGCAGCCAGGCTGGCAATACAAACTTCAAATTGGTCAGTAGTAGTGTCTTGCGGTACATGAGAATTCTTCAGAAACTTCACCAAGGCGTTAGCATGAGCCTCGGAGCACAAGCGAGCAAGCATGGAGATCTTGGGCAGTCTGCCCATTGTTCCACAACGTTGTAGTCACTCTTCTTGATAATCTTCAGAATTTCCTCCATTTCTTGTTTGGAGGTGTCCTTAGTAACTTCCTTTGGTACTTCTGGTTGAGCAGGATAAGTCACTGGTTCTTTCCCTCTAGCTGGGGAAATTGGTTGAGTA